>JBAKBP010012414.1:0-67601 GCA_037953745.1 Lithodes maja
CTTAACAAAATTAAAGTTAATTAAATCCTCTCAACATGGATTCACTCAGGGACGATCTTGCCTAACAAATTTACTCAGTTTTTTCTCCGAGGTATATGAAGCGGTAGATAACGACAAGTCATATGATATAGTTCACTTAGACTTCAGTAAGGCCTTTGATAGAGTTCCACATGGAAGGCTGGTAAGGAAGATAGAAGGACATGTTAGACTATGCTGTCCAATTTTGGTGCCCTTATTACATAATGGATATCGACCCTTTAGAGGTAGTCCAAAGAAGAATGACGAAGATGATACATAATCTATTTGTTACTAATTTCACCACAACACCTCCAATTGGATCTTGGATCTTCTGATCACTGTCTGATACAGGCCACCTGTCTATCACCTACCACACCTTCCCACTCTGAACCTGTTTTGGTGACTAAATGGCATTACGATAGGGCAGACTGGGAGGGTCTTCAAGGTTTCTTTATTGATATTCCCTGGACCTCTTTCTTTTCTAATGATGCACACTCCACCTTGAGCCACATACAAGATTTTGTAAAAATTGGAATGGAAACTTTTATTCCTCATCAAAAGTACAGTAAAAGATGTAATTCACCTAAATGGTTTGACCATAATTGTGCTAGAGTAACTGAACAAAAAGCAATAGCCTACAATGCATACACAAGATCAAAAACACATGAAGCCTTTAATTACTTTAGAAACATCAGAAATCATGCCAAAACTGTATTAAACCTAACTAAATCAAACTTTCTCCACAAGCAGGCAAATAAACTTCTAAATAATCCAAATGATAACAAAATATTTTGGTCTACTCTTAACTCATTCAAATCCAACTTCACTACTGCTTCATCCATTCCACCATTAAAATCTCCGACTGGCAATCTTGTAAGTGACCCAAGAGGTAAAGCTAACCTTCTTGCGGATATTTTCTCCACCAACTCAACCTTAGATGAAATAAATCAAGATGTCCCTGTACTTAATTTTAATTCGCCTGAAATTCCCTCACTTAAGATCCACACCAGACATGTCAAAACTATTTTGCAGAATCTCTCAGTAGATAAGGCTCCTGGTCCAGATGAAATTCCTCCAATAGTACTTAAGAATTGCTCCTTGGTGCTCGCTCCTGTATTGGCCAAAAATTTCCGTCTGTGTACTCATACCTCATGCTTCCCAGTACCCTGGAAAGAAGCAAACATTCATCCAGTTCCTAAAAAAGGTGCCTCTTCAGATCCATCAAACTATAGACCAATAGCTATAACTTCCACTCTTGGTAAAGTCTTTGAAATTATATTAAATAATCACATAATTAAGCATCTTGAGAAGAATAAATTAATCAGTGATAGGCAATATGGTTTTAGACGATGTCGATCAACTGCAGACATTCTTTGCCTTCTTACGCATCAAATCAACCAAGCTACAGACCAACATGGTGAAACACATACAATAGCACTGGATATATCAAAGGCATTTGATAGAGTCTGGCATCAATCCTTATTGTCGAAGATGTCACACGACGGCCTTGCATCATTAGTTCCACTAATTTCGTCTTATCTTCATAACAGAAAAATACGTGTAATGGTAGATGGCCTTTATTCTCAATTTCACTCAATAAATGCTGGTGTTCCCCAGGGATCAGTTTTGGCCACAATTCTGTTCCTCATTCATATCAATGATCTCATATCTACCACTCATAATCCAATACATTCCTACGCAGATGACTCAACACTCCACAGTTCCTTCACATTTACCAATTCATTCACCCAACCCGATCTTATAAATTCAAAAATAAACACTGCAATTTCTCTGAACCAGGACCTTTCTAGAATTAATGGATGGGGACAAAAGAATCTAGTTTCCTTTAATGCACAGAAAACCAAGTACATTCAATTTTCTAACCGACAGAATCTCACTGACTCCCATATATTTTTGAATGATGTAAATATTCCCACTTCCCCTAGTATTGACATTTTCGGTGTAACATTAACTACTAACTTGAGCTGGACACATTATGTTAGAAGCATTGCTAAGAATGTCTCTAAAAAACTGGGACTCCTGTACAGAGTTCGAGAATTCTTCACTGACGAGCAGTTGGCCGTAATATATAAAAGTCATGTGCGTTCTCAGATGGATTACTGTTCACCTCTGTGGGGTGGAAGTGGAGTGGTTGCATTGAGGCAGTTGGACAAAATTCAAAATAAAGCTATTAGATTAATCAATAACCCTGCAATCACACAGGACCTTCCTACATTATCCATACGAAGAAACGTTGCATCCCTTGCATTATTCTACAGATATTTTCACAGCAATTGTTCCGAGGAACTTGCTTCAATTGTGCCGCCTCTCCACATCTTTCCCCGCAGAACTAGGGCAGCTGAGAGCGCCCATGAATTTACACTTTCTCCTCCACAATGCAGAACTTCTGCTTATCAGAATTCATTTATCCCCAGAGCTACTACTCTTTGGAATTCACTTCCCTCGAATTGTTTTCCACAAACTTACAATTTACAAATGTTTAAATCCAGTTGTTATAAACATTTTATGAATGGAGGATGCCTTTAGGCACATGGACCTTTTTGTTTTATCTGTGTTTTTCCTTCCTCCGTTCATTGTCTCTTAAAAAAAAAAAAAAAAAAAAAAATAAATTAATGAAAGCATATAATTATGTGATCCACCAGGATTCGAACCCGGGTTATCACACACAGATTTTTAGACACCTTAACCCTTCTTTAGCGGCGCGCAACATAAGTCGAGTTAAATAAAGCTGGACTATGTGGCGGCGCTCGACATAGGTCGAGTGGCAATTTCAGCACGTAATGTTGCTGAGAGAGAGAGACAAGTGGTGGCAGGAGAGTAGCGAGCGTATGACTGCTCCAGACCACCGCGGCGAACCTACTGACACGAATCTCACCTTCTCCCTCCCTCTCTCACTCGCTATATACGGAATTGTATGGGGAAAGTGCCTAATTACATGCTTTTTGCACTCGCGTTGCACGGTTTTTGCAAGAAAACTAGCCATCATAAAAGGATCGTTATGGTGTCATTCGAAAGCTCTGTTTATGCCCTTTCAGGGATATATACTTGTTTTACGTTCTGGGTCTTATTTAGGCATGAAAATGATCACGTAAACAGCCCTATTTTGGCTAAAAACACCCCGCTGGTGGCTACATATTATAAACCGCATAGGCCGCTCTTTAAGTGTTAACCATTATACCACCAAGACGGTTAAAGGTTTATGCACACGCCTACGACTTATTATCCATTCTCGAATACTGGATATTAATCTAATCATGTTCATATTTCCACCGCACTATGGTAGCCTAATCTTTTAAGTGAGAGGAACGAATACTCATGGGGCACAGATCATTTAGAACATAATATTAGAAACTTATCGTGAGGAGAGATTGAAAGCCTTAGGCTTGCACTCACTAGAAAGACGAAGATGTAGGGGAGACATGATAAAGTTATTTAAATGGATAAAAGGTATTAATAAGGGCGATATAGATGAGGTATTAAAGCTAAAGAACGGCGACATAACCCGCTCAAATGGTTTCAAGTTAGATACGTTTAGATTTAGGAAAGCATATGAAAGCACTGGTTTGGGAATAGAGTTGTTAACATGTGGAATGGACTCCCAGAGCAGTGGTTAGCTCAGGAACAGTTGAAAGCTTTAAGCTAAAGTTGGATTCGCATATGGATGATATGGGCTGGGTGTGAATGGGAGTAAGGTTTTAGGATACTGTAGAATTACATTGATAAACATGCAGTGCATCACTAAGTGGTCGTGCTTGCCTCTTTAAGGAATTCTACCATAGGGGACAACATGCTAATAATGACAACACAACCACATCTAGGGTTAAATTGTAATTCATTTTGGATTAATCATATTAGTTTATTGTATGTAGGCTACCATCATGGAATTACTCACAGCATGTAGTCATTTTGATTTTTATGTACCAAAGTAGGCTATATTATATTCCAAAACATTGATATTTCCCCTTCTTAATTGTTACAAAATAGTATAATCATAGATATTTAAGTCACAAAGTTACACACAATATTACTAGTTGCATTTATTTTGTTAAAGAAAATGTTAACATTTTGCTCAACATCTAACGAAAAGAAGCTATAGACATAGCGAAAGGAGTGGGAGAGTGTGAGTGGTGAGCGAGCCCTGGGTGAAGGCGAGCGTGACGTCACTGAGTACCCCACTCCCGTTTTCCTTTTGCTGGCCGGCTGACCTGTTGTGTGTGGATCCTGGGTTAACGTTACCATTCAGTACAAGTGACGTCCTTCTCATTGTAATTGGACAACTATTATACGAATGTGTTTAGCTCAGGAAGGACGTCTACCCATTCAAATACGTCAAACTATCGCAATTAATCCGTCTAACCACCATACACCCTTCCTCAGCTTCATAAAATCGTCTAAAAGTAACTAAAGGCAAATAAAGCAAATCCATGACACCTGTTTTACTTTGATCTTTTTTTCTATGTAAGTGAGGGAGACAAAAGACAGAATTGTCTGTAGCAAGTGCCTCCCCCAGAGTTGAAAGAGTGACAGGGCCAAAATCAAGGGACGTTCGAGCCATAATGCCTGGACACACAGAGTTTGAAGCAATTTAAGTCATAGGAAGAGGGAAAGACTGACGATGGGAGAGAGTTCCAGATCTCAACAGTTGAATAGAAGAAAGTCTGAGAAAAACGTTTCACTCTTGGGTTGGAGAGTTGCACAGAGTAGGGGTGGGATTGTGTTGCATGACGGGTACTATGTATACTACGTAGAAGAGGTGGTATACACTGGGAAAGCTCTGAGGAACATGGTTATTATAGTAGCGATAGAATAGTGAGAGAAATGCAACATTGCGGCGAAGAGAGAGCGATTGCAGAGAGTTGGTGAGTGGACGGGAGTTAATGATACGAAAGGCTTTCCTTTCTACTTTGTCTAGGAGTGCGGTGTGAGAGAATCCTCCCCACACATGTGAACAATACTCAATACAAGGACGCACTGTGTCCTTGTACAGAGCAAGAAGCTGTGCAGGGGTTAAGAACCCCTTGAGGCAGTTGAGCATACCCAGCATCTGGGAGGCCACCTTAGCAAGACTGGTAATAAGGTCCTTCCAAGTGAGAGCAGAAGAAAAAGAGACACCGAGAATATTGATAGAAGACGAAGGATTGATTTTTGTATTGTTGAAGTGTAAGGGATAGTCCTCTGGAAGTTCTGAACGGGTAGCTACATGAAGAAATTGGGTTTAGGAAGCATTAAAGGTAATAAGGTTTTGTCTGCCCCAATTGGAAATAGTAGCTTGATCAGAAGATTAATGTTGCATGGCTTCATTACGTTTGTCTTTGAGGGATTGCTGGCTGGGGCGTTAAGGAAAACTAATTGAGTAGTGGAAAGTAGAGTTGTCTGTGTATGAATTGATGGGACTAGAGGCACAGTTGAGAAGATCATTTATGATAATTAGAAAGAGAATGGGAGATAGGACAGAGCCCTGAGGAACACCGGAGTTTATAGGATGAGGAAGTGGACGATGTCCGTTCACAACCGCAGCTATGGAACGGCCGGAAAGGAAATTAGAGACAAAGGCACAGATGGAGGAATAGAAACCGAAGGAGGGTAGTTTAGATATTAAAGATTTGTGCCAGACTCTATCGAAGGCCTTTGATATGTCTAGTGCAATAGAAAATGTCTCACCGAAGTCCCGAAAGGAGGATGACCAAGAGTTAGTAAGATATGAAAGAAGATCACCAGTAGAGCGACATTTAAGGAAGCCATACTGGCGATCTAAGAGTAAATTATGAAAAGAGAAATGCTTAAGAAATTAGGAAGCAAGAATAGTTTCAATTTTTGTTTAGATACAGTACAAGAGATGAGACTTTTTAGATACAGTACAAGAGATGAGATCAGCAATTGGACGATAGTTGGAGGATTGAGAGCGGTCACCCTTCTTTGGGACAGGTTGAACGAGAGCAAACTTCCAGCAAGAAGGGAAGACGTTAGAGGAAAGACAGAGATAAAATAGTTTGCCTAGGCAGCGAATCAGCACGGAAGAACGGTATTTTTTTAATACAACAGGAGGAACACCGTCCGTACCGTACGCCTTCTTAGAATTAAGCCCAAAGAGGGTAGCAAATACATCCTTGAAAGATATTTGGATATTAGGCATAAGTGGAAGAGGAGAGGGAGGAATAGCACCGGAATCATCCAAGGTGGAGTTTTTAGCAAAAGTTTGAGCAAAGAGTTCAGTTTTGTCAGAGGAAAAAGTGATGGTTGTGCCATCAGAGTGGAAATAGGTAGGGAAAGAGGAGGAAGACAAATTGTTGGAGAGGTTTTTGGCTAGATGCCAGAAAGCTTGAGAAGACCTAGAGTTGGATAGTTATGTGCATTTATTGTTGATGAAAGTGTGTTAGGCAAGTCGAAGAACAGATTTGGCTTGATTCCGGGCAGAAACATAGGAAGAATGAGATTCTTGTGGCTTAAGGCGTCGGTACCGATTGAATGCTTTCACCTTGTTGCGGACAGCAGTAGAACAAGTGTGAGTAAACCAAGATTTGTTTGCATTAGACTCAGAGAAAGAAAATGGAATGCATGTTACCATGCCCGAGACGATTACCTTGAAATGCGTTCAGCACTCTCCGAGGGTTCCCGGCCACGGAAGCAAAAGTAATTCCATGGGAAATCAGAGAAGTACTGCGGAAGAGCATCCCAGTTGGCAACGCCAAAGTGCCACAAGCGCCGCCGGTTAGGAGGATCGGGTGGCCGTACTGGAGAGATAGGACAGGTGACAGATATTAGTTTATGGTGGGAGGAGCCCAAAGGAGTGAAAAGATTTTCAGTAGAAACAGATGGGTTAGAGGTTAGAAATAAGTCAAGAATGTTGGGCAGATCTCCGAAGCAATCCGGGATATGGGTGGGTTGTTGGACTAACTGCTCTAGGTCGTTTAAGATAAAAAAAATGTAAGCTTGTTCACCAGGTTGGTCAGTGGAAATAGAGGAGAGCCAATGGTGGTGGTGAACATTGAAATCTGCTAAGATGGAGATTTCTGCGAAAGGAGAGATGGATAGAATGTATTCCACTTTAGAAGTTAGATAGTTAAAGAATTTTGGATAGTCAGTAGAATTAGGGGAGAGATAGACAGCGCAGAAATATTTAGTTTGAGAGTGACAAGTGTTACGACCGGGACTGCGAATAAAACAAGGGCACTTAATGATTGGACTAGTAATAGGGCAATATGCAACAACGGTACGCTAGATCCAAACCCTCGAACTTATATGCCGGCGAACAAAACACCTATACCCTCCAGAGTTAATCTGCGATAACGGGGTATCCTTAACTGGGCATAAATGTACTCTACTTCAGGCTAACCCACACTGGTATAGCCTGATAACACACAGGATGCAAGTTACGTTAAAATGCATAAACAGGAATCTATGGAAAGATCAATTAAATCACTGCAAGATTTAATACAATAAAAAGATGCTTCAATACAGTTACTCTAAACAACAATTAACTCTTCATTCCTATCTGAAAGAAAGTGAAGTATAGTCCTACAGCATAGACCTGGAAACTTCTGAAGAAAGTCTGATGCTCATAAGATGCTCGTATCTTAAACTATATAAAGGCAGGAGGCAGGATACCACACGTGTAAAGCAAATACACAAAAAGATAGGACATATAATGTTAACTGACACGAGAATACTATAAATGCGCAACGGTAGTAATGCTCGACACTAAAAGAGGTACTTCCTCATCAACGAAACAGCCTACTATGGTTGTGCGGCTCAGCCACAACCTAGACTAATACATGCTGTGAATAATAATGCATACATATCAAAGAGCTTATATTAAATACTAATAAGTGTCTACTCAATTAATAATGTCTAGCTGGGATACTCTTGGTAAGGAACTGGGGTTGAGCAAGACAGGCTCGTAGCCTAGCGATGTCCTTAAGACTGTATCCTTTAAGTTACGTTAATTGACTAGGGTGCTCTCTTGATAGATCCAGATCACAAGTATCTGGTTCTATCCTGGCGACCCTCTAAAGCCAAGCAAAGAGGCAGCAAAGTGTGGAACTGGCACAGGCCAAAGCCCTCAGTCAACACAAAGCTGCACTCGCAAAGGACACAACCGAAAAGACAGCCCAGGCTACCACAGGACCGGTCGAAGTCGTGTAGGTATAAGCAAACCGTACACACATCGATGACAACGACTACAGTTACCCTATCCCAGTCTAGCATTAAATAAAAGAGCAGAAATCAATAATGGAGACACACAGAGTTCATAACCTATACTAACTAAGAACCCTCAATAAACCTATTCTAAGTACATATAAATATCTCAGAGGACGGCGCATGCAATACAATGGGCCGGCTATGGAAACCGTATGCAGAACCCAAGGGGATAAGTAATTGAATAAAGACGAGAAGTAATGGAAAAGAAGAAGTTCAGAGAGAGAAACAGTTCTAAAGGTGGTGATCAGGGGAGAGTAAGCAAGGGATGTTAGATGCATGCACGCCTAGCCTGTCCTGAGGAGGACAGCTCCTGGGGACCCTCATGTACACAGGAGCCCAAAAAGACGCGGTGGTCGGCCAATCACGGGCCGAGACGTCACAAGGCAGCAGGTGTCACGTGACACAGCCAGACATGCCGGCCAATCAAGGGCGTGGGAAATCCCGCGCGCGAGCGGGAAAACTCCTCCGAGCGAGGGAGGCAGCACATACATACACACGCACACACTACCACCACACTGGCTACATTGCTCTTTCTCCTTAACTTTACACAATGCAACTTATATTCTATTAATGATATAAAACACTTCCCGTTGTCACAGACGAAAACAAAGACCACCACTGGACTGTCTGTGACAATACGATTGCTAGGAAAGGAAGAACAACATTCTCTGATAACTATAGCCCATTTCGATGTCCCTGGCAAGCGCTAGTGGCTACCGAGAGGCGATTCTGCCAATGCTGGTAGACGTCACACAAGAAAGCTTTAGTCAGAGAGTTGAGAATTCAGAAGAATCTAAGTTGGGAACACGAGAGAAAGCAAGATCGTTGCGTGCATAGACGTAACATCAACCTTTGGCTCGAAACTGAGGATAGAGATAGTAGGAGGATACAGAGAAGGGTTTGCTATCAGTAGTCTCAGACAACTGTGTCTCGGTGAGAAAGAGAAGATCAGGGTTGGCAGAGGAGAGGTGGTGTTCCACAGAGTGGAAGTTAGAGGAAAGGCCACGAATGTTACAGAAATTAATAGTAAGAGTAGAAGGTGGTGGTCCAGAGCATTTTGGTGAGTCGTTACCAGAGGACAGACTGATGGAGGCATTGCTGGTACCCTCTTCCCCCCCCCCCCCCTCCCCTGGGGACTCCGAGGCGGGTCGAGGTTTTGTCATTTGTTTTTGTTCTTTGGAAAAGTTAGTGTAGTATGTAAGGTGTTTGTAGTATAATGTATTGATAGGAGGAGATGGTGTTTTAGAGGGTAGGCTGGGGTTGCCCTCAATATTGATGAGACACTGAAAGGGTCAGCTAGGGAGGCCAGGTGGTGAAACAGGAGTTCCAGCGGTCCTTATCAGTCACCTAGCACTCCCCAGGAGTACCGCCCTGTTTGGCTGGCGTCTACAGCCTCCTCCTAACAATTCTGGAGGTGGGATTCCCGGTCCCAACCTCCAGGGGCTATCTGCGCCACAAAGTGACGGGTGGTGGGGTCGTCACATTCTTACGCCTAAAAAATACAAAAAATTAGATGAGCTTATGCAGTTTAAGAAGGACCTATGTTAATCAGAGAGTATATTAAGATCGTATATAACCATTTGAGTCGTAGAGGTAGATTATACACTATAGAAAATCGTGTAATGGTATCCAGAATATGAAAATTACGTATTGGTGGTGAAGGGGTTAACAGGGGATGGTCGGTTTTCCTGGACACCCTTCTCAGATTTTAAGACGTTCGGCCCATTAGTTTGACGATTTTAACACTTTTTGCCCCATTTCGTTGGCAATTTTAAAACTTTCGTACCATTTACGTGTCAGATTTGTTTTCCTGGCGAGCGATAGCGAGCCTGTAACTTTATGAGGAAGCAGCCTTGGGCTGGGACATTTTTGTACCCAAAAATGTACAAATCTATCTTGAAGGGGGGTCTAGGGGTCTTTTTTCTTTAAGCTTGATGGAGGTCTAGCGACGAAACTAAACTTTATATGAATAACTGAATAAATAGACAAATTAAGCATTAACTATCATCACAAATTGTAATAGAGCAGCTGCGCAAGGTTGTCAGATCCTTAAGCCAGAGTGGAGCAGAGGTAACGCCCTGGACTCTCACCGAAGAGGCTGGGGTTTGTATTCCCAGTTCTACCTACAGTAGTTAAATAAGTAGGAAGGTTTAAGGGAAGATTTTCGAGTCAGAGGTATTTTTCTGCACCCCCTTCTCACACATGTTTAACTCCAAGAGTTTTTGAGATTATATGCTGTTCGCCCAATATTTTGGCGAATGTAAGACCTTTTGCCCCATTTCTGTTAATGGTAAGATCTATCATACTATTTAGGTGTATTTTTGTATCCTGGCGAGCCTGTAATGTAGGAGGAATCGGCTTCGACCGGGACATTTTTCTACCCAAAAACGAAACTAAACTTTATATGAATAACTGAATAAATAGACAAATTAAGCATTAACTATCATCACAAATTGTAATAGAGCAGCTGCGCAAGGTTGTCAGATCCTTAAGCCAGAGTGGAGCAGAGGTAACGCCCTGGACTCTCACCGAAGAGGCTGGGGTTTGTATTCCCAGTTCTACCTACAGTAGTTAAATAAGTAGGAAGGTTTAAGGGAAGATTTTCGAGTCAGAGGTATTTTTCTGCACCCCCTTCTCACACATGTTTAACTCCAAGAGTTTTTGAGATTATATGCTGTTCGCCCAATATTTTGGCGAATGTAAGACCTTTTGCCCCATTTCTGTTAATGGTAAGATCTATCATACTATTTAGGTGTATTTTTGTATCCTGGCGAGCCTGTAATGTAGGAGGAATCGGCTTCGACCGGGACATTTTTCTACCCAAAAATGTACACATTTATCTCGAAGGGGGCTTTTGGGGATATTTTTGATAGTTTGATGGAGGTCTAGGGAGCAAATAACTCGGAGATTGTCCTACTATATTAGTGTTATTTCAACTTTCCCGCCTGACTTTATGTTTCCATCGGTCAACACCATCAAGATAGGTGTTTTTCCAGATATGTTTTGTTGATTTATATATTTTATATTAGTTGTTTATGTTTTTGCAGGGGTGTGTGATGTCCCCGTGGTTGTTTACTGTATATATGGATGGAGTTATGAAAAAAATACTATCAAGAGCAGTGGATGTTGGTGTATCGCTGAAAAGGGAGGGAATTGAGTGGAAGCTACCTATACTGCTGTTTGCGGATGATACAGTTCTGATGAGTGATAATGAATGGGAGTTGCAGGGTCTGGTAAATGAGTTTGGAACAGTGTGCGAAAAACGGAATTTGAAGGTAAATACGGGGAAGAGCAAGGTTATGGTCTTCGAAAGGGGTGAAGTCACAGAGTGTGAGGTGAAGCTGAACGGTCAGGCTATGGAGATCGTCAACTCTTTTAAGTATCTGGGCAGTGTGTTGAGTAAAGATGGGACTATGGATGAAGAGGTGCGGGAGAGGGTACAACAGGGGAAGAGGGTTGTAGGAACGCTAAAAGCAGTAACAAGAAATAGGGTGGTCAGTATGGAAGTGAAGAAGTCCTTGCATGACAGTGTGGTAATCCCGACACTGACTTACGGAAGCGAAGCATGGACGTTGGTTGAGAGACTCAGACCAAGAGTGAGAGCAGTGGAAATGAATTACTTAAGGAGTGCGTGCGGAATTACATGGAGGGATAGACAGACTAATGAGGAAGAAAGAAGGAGGTGTGGTGTGGAGGTAGATGTGCTGGAAAGTGTGAAAAGGAACAACTTGAGATGGTTCGGCCATATGGAACGTATGGAAAGCGAGAGAATGACTAAGAGGGTGTACGAGAGCGAGGTGGAGGGACAGAGGGGGAGAGGTAGACCGAATATGAGGTGGAAGGATGGAGTGAGGAACTACATGAATGAAGGCGGTGCTGGTTGGGGGGAGGGGCGTCGACTGACTGGGGACAGAGGTGCATGGGGGCGGTTCGTTCGTGGCCACCCCTTCGGGGATCACGGCGTCAGGCAATAGATAGATAGATAGATGTTTTTGCCAAACGACGTAATTCCCGCAAAGGGGTGGCCATGAACATTAGGCGTTTGTCAGGAATTGCTATGGTCAAGTTGCCCGGGCTTAAAAACTATCAATAGCTTTGACAGTGCGGGCTCGATCCGCTGACCCTTTGATCAGCAGCCAACGCTCTACTGACTATGCCACGGCTCACGACTGATAATAACAATATGATAATAATAATATTCCAGATAACCGAGAAAAATGGGTCGGAATTTTGGTGCCTGGCTCAACACACTCGGCGCCTTGCTTGTCACTCTTCCAGCTTTATCATGGTCATGTTTTAATTCTCCAAGCTTCCTTGCCATTCCGTCACGTAACCTCTGACTACAACCTCTCTCATGCATCCTATTAGAACTTCTCACCAACTAGGTACTGTTTTTCATCACAGATATTGAAAAAGGGAACTTCTGTTTATTGATATCATATATGAAACAGAAAGGCTGTTATCCTATTCTATTAAGTTGCCTAGTACCTCGATAAATATGAGGTGGATAAGAAGAAATGTAGATAAATAATATAATTAAATTATTAGATACGATGTCAGTATTTACAACCAAGCTTGAGGTATGCATAGCTCGAACTTATATAAATTCCTTCACGAGTCTGTCTTATTAAGCATTTTCCCAGGTTCCTGAGAGTCCTTGAGTCTCATACAACCAGGCCGGGTGAGATTACAAATATTTACCGTAAACATAATCCTCCAAATTATGAATCCACTACAACGTACTACATATCGTCGGTGTTTTCACAAACCGGCAAATCTGCAAAATTCTAGTTATGAGAAAATCGCGCTTAAAGATTGTTCTCTTGTTCAAATGTCTGTGAATTGCTTAATTATAAAAGCAAAGTGATGATTTTTTGCATAGTCTGAAATTGATATTTTATGTTTAGACTGACCTATTGTTATTTTTGCTTACCCATATAATTTTGAAGAACATTCAATTGCAAGATATTTGACGGTTTGTGAAAATAGGTTTTAAGTATAATGACAGGATTCAACACAGATTCGCCAGTTTTTGGAAACAACTTTGTTCAATCTTGTTTTCATGTTCGTCACAATTTTGAAATACTTAAGATGTTTATTGTTTCAATAAATACATGTTATTGAAATTATACATATATAATATCAATTATTCACGTACATAATTCATATGCTCTATAATCATATGGATATATGAATATACCTAGGTTTTCTTGAATTTATATTTTTAATATACCTATGAAATCAATGCAAACATTTGAATAGAGAGTAAATGTTAATAATATTTTCATAACTAAGAGATTTGTCACATTGTGAACAATAATCTAAATTAATTTGTTGCTACCAGTGAGGTAAATTCTAATGAAATCATGCATAGCCAGGATTATAGATATCTGGAGTTGTACGGTCGGTCGCATAAATCATGCATAGCCAGGATTATAGATATCTGGAGTTGTACGGTCGGTCGCATAAATCATGCATAGCCAGGATTATAGATATCTGGAGTTGTACGGTCGGTCGCATAAATCATGCATAGCCAGGATTATAGATATCTGGAGTTGTACGGTCGGTCGCATAAATCATGCATAGCCAGGATTATAGATATCTGGAGTTGTACGGTCGGTCGCATAAATCATGCATAGCCAGGATTATAGATATCTGGAGTTGTACGGTCGGTCGCATAAACTTACAAGGTCTTTGTTTGGGGTTTGATAGCTATGGAAGCTGTGCCCTAATCCCTTTCCCCCTTTCATTCAATTTCTGCCCTCCACTTTTCCTCCAGGAGAAGTTATGAAGTGAGAGGGTTAAACATTCCTTAGTAGAATAAGAAATCTTGTAGAATAGCTTATATTTTCATCTTTCTCTGTACTCATTTGCTTGGTCGAATCCAATGATGCACCCTCACCTGACTCCATTATCCATAGTATCCTGAACTGTTGGTAGTACTGCTTCCAGTCGCTTACCATTTGTGGTTGTACCTCAATTACCTTGTAGGGAACTCTCCTTACAAGTCAGATAATCATAGCATACTGGGTTGGAACAAACATATCTCCAGTTCTCTTCAATGTCCATCAATTGTGCTATACTGTACATCGCATGGGAGAATGGAAGGTACGAAGCAATTATATTTCCCCCACGACTGGCGATTGCTTCGTGCCAAAAGTAACATACACCTTCTCCACTTCTCCTTAAATTATAAACTGTGAACTTACGACATGTTTCAGCTTTCGTTTGTAGAATAGTTCACAACGGTTTGATATATAAACAAGGTCAAAGTTCGCTTCAATGTACTTGCCATCTCCTTCACTCTCTATTTCATAATAATATTAATTCTTCTGACCTCTTCCTTCTCGAGAACATGCTTTACATATCGATCCTTCACTATCTCTTGTTCATCTTTCTAGCTATTTTACTCATAATTAGGTCCGGGAATAAGTACCGCTTGGTGGTGCTCTGCAAGCAGTAATGAGACTCCATTCGTGGAAATCGATTAATATGGTCCGTCACTATCCGCGTTAAGTCTTCTCCCTCCTCGACCCTTTTTCTGTAGTAACCCATTTGATGATAATTTATCTATCACTGTCTTAATTTGCCTGTTCGTTGTGTTCAATGTGTTTAACAACATAACTGCACACAGGGATTTGTTGACTTTCTGCATTTGGCAGAAAATATATTATTGTTAAACTCTTCCTGTTTACTCTTTCTTGCCGGGCATATTGTGGGTCCTTCACCACGATGTTCCTATTTATCCACTCCCTTTGAATCTCAACATCCCCTAAGTCATAGAAGGGATTGAAAATAAATGTCCTTTGCTCTTCAGAAATAGTATCACAAGCTAATCCTCTACCCGCACGTTCTAGCTTTTGTTTTTTTATCTGAAGAACAACAGACGTTCAATGTCCCTCTAGCAGATATCACACTACCACTTTGTATACTGACGTAGGCTCCACCAGAGGCTCGATTTTGCTTGCACAGTTAGCGAATTGACATTTTTCTGATACCTTGTTTTTCACAGGAGAAAACTTAGGAATTCGTAGTGCTCAGGTTGCATTTCACTTCCACATAGGTAGATTTCCTTTTCTTTTTGAATAGCTGGTGTGCTTACTTTCTCTGAAGGTTTATTTACGGCCAAATTGTGATATTCACATGCATCATCTAGAAAGTGGGCAGAAAAGCCATGATATATGTTCGACCTATGGTCGAGTTCTGGTCACCATATATGCATTCATTGATGTAAATCATTCAATGTATTTGTAAGTATTGGTGAAGTAATCACCTGGGCGGTATAATACAGTATTGTATGATCTCGTTTAGATTCGATACAAATTCAAATAGGGGCCTAGTATTGAGTGTCCATGACTGTAAAACAATGATTCGCAAATTAGAACTTTAAGTAGTGGTAGCTAATTACAGTCAAGAACTAGCATTCACGACCGTACTCCTAGTATATAAAACACTATAATTGGAACAATTGTACTGCTAAACAACGTTAGAATGCACGTACAGTCGTGGAATGCTAACCTTTAACGCCTCTTAATGATAACACATAATCAAAACGCGGTTAACTTCCATGATTGAATCAGTCATTTTATCTTTTTGGCTCAAGCTTTTGACGAAAATTAGTGTTTATTATTGATATGCCATTAAATATCGATAATTAACACTTTACTGTTGTACAGTCGCGAACAGGAATTTATAGATAATTTTCGGAGGCACATTAATTATGATATACTGACGAACATAATTATGTGATAAACTAATCTAGCAATACAGAACGAATTACTGCGATTCACCAGTTAATGTTCATAATATAGTGTTTATCATTAGAAGGCGATAAAGTATTCCTGACCACGACTGTACAGTAGTTATGGCACATTAAATCTACCTAAGGGGAAAGTAATGCAATCTAATAATTTGGTATTGATAATTATACCCTACAACAACCACCTGATACCTGGAGTGACGGAGCCAGACTAGCAACGTTTCAGACAGCCAATTTCATAAGAACTTTTAATCATTAAATACCAAAATTCTAAACCCCAAAACATGTAATATTATATAAATAACTCTGATTCTGATATGGTCAAACAGTCATTCGTCAGTTTGTGGAAACATGTATAGTTGTATACTGGATTACAACAATATTCGACTACAGTAGGTGTCGTATCTTGAAAACTAGCATATGTTTAGTTTCACATTTAACCAAGTTAAAAACCTACAGGTACTGTACAACCAGATGGCATTATCTCAATTTGGCCAAAATTGCAGAGTTGCCGGTTAGTGAAAACACCGACGATATTATCCCTTATGAACATTTGGATACGTTCGTGTATGTGTATAAGTATAATTATGTACTTGTGTGGATGTGGATGTGTGTGGAGTGCGAATATATACGTACAGTCAGAAACCGCAATTTCTGAGACACTTGATAGGGCCCGGTCATGTGGAGCGCATCGTTTCTGGACGACATCCCACTTTAACTAGCACAAGGCCGCATACCTATGAACACACGTTTCGAACCAATAGATGCTTCACTCAGTCTACCATGTACAATGATAATGCTGCTGCTATGCTATGATCCGCATTCATATATTTATGGATATACAATTGTCAAAAATACCTTTATTACATTCCCTTACGTATCTACAGTAAATACGGACACGAATATTACCATAGGTTTAACAAAACAAATATTAAAATAAATACTTCCAAATTGCACAGTGAATGAACAGGATTTAGGTGTGTGTGTGTGTGTGTGTGTGCGTGCGCTATTTTCTTTGCACACTGAGATACCATGCCCAAGGTGGGGGTTCCAACCTTAAACATGTCCATAGAGTACAGATTGGATAGAGGCAAAAGCGTGACGTCACAATGTTATTTTGCCGCGCGTCCTAGGGATTTGGTGGCATCACTGTTGTAGGGCATACAACCAAAACACCTCAGTCTTTTTTCCTCATTAGATACTCCTTGATATCTGTGCGCCTGGCTTGTTTGCAGTGTTACCACAGTTAAGGAAAATTCCGCGAAAAGAGGGGGCAATAGATTAAAGTGGGAGGCAATAGATTAAAGAGGGAACTCTTTAAAAGTGATTTAATATTGGTAAAAACACTTGTAAATTATTTAAAATAAAATAGATATACAAAAGCAAGAGGAAAATATTAGGAATACATAATATTATACAATATAAACAAATACTTACAGTACATATGATGTAAACTGTATAACTACAAGCAAAACAACAAGAATTAAGATGTAATTTTGAAAATATATTATTAGTTACATGTTATGTAGATGTTAATTTATAAAGTTGCACTAAAACAGGACATTTCACGAAATACGTTCATAGGTTATACTTATGACATCTAGGGATATTTTGTCCCAGCATGTTTGACGTTGGCAACTCCCCACTCTCACAACAATGGTGGGGGTATAAGAGACGTGGCTGTGAACCTCCTCATAATGACAACAATTTCACGATGAACTGGCCTTTACAGTAGCCTCTACTTATGTCTATTTAACTCTGTCATGTCTATAGAGTCTCTGGGTAGCGTAGAATTTATTATTAATAGCGTTATTAGTACAAGGTAGGGATTATTACGAATTAATGGGGACCTTCCCATTTACCTTTGCGATCGTGGTGCCATCTCTCGAACGCGCGGCTCGCTATTTTCAGATTTGTAGCGTCTTTCTTTCCTCTCTATCCAATCTGTACTCTATGAACGTGTCATTGGTTGTTACGAAATGTTGTAGTTTAGGTTCACTCTCTCGCCCCCAGACCCCAGAGAGCTGTCTTCATGTCCATGTTCCCAGTGACCACGTTATGCATACTTGTATTAATTTTGAGGAGGAGGATGTTCAGTATTATAGTGTAAATGTTTACCTTGCATTGGTGTATAATAAATAGTTGTTGTGTAAAGTAACGATGGCAATTATGACGTGAATTGCTAGTTACGATTAGTCAAGAGTGTGTGTGCGTGTGTGTGTGTGTGTGTGTGTGAACCGATGTGTGTTGTAATAGACATAATGCTCTACAGTAGGTGACAAAACACTGAAAACAGAAGTGTCTGCTTCTTGACAGACGACACAACGAACTATGCAATGTAATATTACATGTTATCATCTGGTTATGAAATTCAGGTGTGAAACGGCAATGAGTTATCAGTAGTGATATATGGGGGTATATATTATGTATACCGGTATATGTATTATATTTATTATGTAATACCACACTAAGTTAAGCTTCGGACGCTGATAGGTTTATATATTCAATATTAATTTAGTAATTTTTTTATATTCCACTCTAAAGGGTAGAGGCTATATAAGCATCGCATCGTGATATTACGTTTAGCAATGGCTATAGATATATTTTCGATGTTAGTATTATAGTATCTGATATATTGCAATTTTTACACAGTGCAGCAAGGTTAATAGCATGATAAACAATGGATGAATTATATGTGAGGACCGGATACAGGAGGGAATAACAAACAATGGTATTTTTGTAATTTATATATCAGATTCTGTAGTAAGAATCGTATCGTAGCATAACCACAATAATTTTACATGGCAGACTGAGTGAAGCATCTATTGTTTCGGAACGTGTGTTCGTACGTGTGCGACCTTGTGATAGTTAAAGTGAGCTGTCGTCCAGAAACAATACTCTCCCAATGTCCGGGCCCTATCCAGGTGTCTCAGCAACTGCGGTTTCTGACTGTACATAAGTGTATGGGTGTGTGGTAGTGTCTATGTGTGTGTTTACATGTGTGTATCTGTATGTATGTGTAAGAGGGAGGAGAATGGGATGTCATTATGCTTTACACAGCCATCTTGAATTACGTTCATTTTATGATAGGTCTCTTACTGTGTATACTTACATTAACAATATACTATTGTCTCGGAATAAATAATGAATAGTTTTAGTGAAAGTGCTATAATGTCTAATAAATCAGTATGGACAGTATTCCACATCATGTAAAATTGATGTAATGCGATGATTATATTTCGACTGGTTGGGAACAAGGAACGTAAGTATAATGCAAATCCCGCGATCGTCACACCGCCTCTGACACCACCTCCCTTAGTGGGGGTGCCTCGGATCAGAGCCGTGCAGCTAACCATTGATCGATTTATGATAGTGCGTTCATTCTAGGTTGGGAAGAAAGCGTAACCTCTAACCTCTGTAATTCAAAAAGGGCTAAAGCAAATCAGCTGAATTTATTTACACACATTCCCTAGCCAAGTCCTGCTATTTGGTAGAAATATTAGCTCGATTATTCTAGTCTTTATTGAGTTATGAGAGGTTAGGGGTTACGATTTCTGTCCAAACTAGTATGAACGGAGTATAGGGCTGTGACCAAAGCACAAATCAGCTGACTGACTGAGTGTGTACGAGTGTTGTTGTTGTCTGTTTCGTGGACCACCCGCCATGACCAGAAAACTATTACCTTTATTAATTCTAAGCGGTTTTAGGACAAATGCAAGCCCTTTAGCCCCTTCTGTATCGGCGACGTATTTCTATTGTTGCATAGTTATATGTAGAGGATTGTTGCATAGCTATATGTAGAGGATTGTTGCATAGTTATATGTAGAGGATTGTTGCATAGTTATATGTAGAGGATTGTTGCATAGCTATATGTAGAGGATTGTTGCATAGTTATATGTAGAGGATTGTTGCATAGTTATATGTAGAGGATTGTTGCATAGTTATATGTAGAGGATTGTTGCATAGTTATATGTAGAGGATTGTTGCATAGTTATATGTAGAGGATTGTTGCATAGTTATATGTAGAGGATTGTTGCATAGTTATATGTAGAGGATTTTGTGCAGCCTAAGAAGGTTTTGTGGTAGTAAAAATAGGTAAGTAGTATAGTTCAAAGCCTGTTAATTGCTAGACATCCTTCCTAAGCTGAATATATTCATATAATTGTTGTCAGATTGCAATGAAAAGAACATCACCGGTACATACGGGGTTAACAGTACGTCCAGGCTCTAAGCATACTTTTAACTGTAGCCAAGGCTCCGTGGGTCAAGTTCTTTTATTATTAGACCTATCATAAAAATCGACACCTGGATATTGTAAAACGTCTTATTATCGCCAAACTAATGGGGTGAGGCATCTTAAAATGTCCAAACTAATGGAGCTAAACAAGGGAGGTCCAAAAAAAACTCCGTCGGACCAAGCAGTGTTAAGCCCTTCAACGCGATAACGTAATTTCTATCTTATTCTGGTTACCATTAGATGATTTTCTTCAGCTTATAATCTACCTAGTAGGACTCTAATTGGTAAATACGATCTCAATAAACCCTCTGAATAACAGATTCTTCTTCAGCTGTATAAAACCGTCTAAAGTCAAAGGTAAAAAGGCGGCGTCATGCTAAAGGGGTTAAGTAAAAATGTTGTGCACGTTACTCTCATATTATAATGAACACCAGAGCAATAAGGATGTAGTTCGAGGTACAGTACTGTACGGTCGGTCGAGGTTAATAAGTGTTCTCAGATATTTCACAAAGTTTCGGACACTGACTAATACTCTGAGGGATAAGTACATTTCCCAGTAACTATAAAGATACCAATAACACTTTATGAGCAAAAACCACTGGAATCTATGACAACACTTAATACCCCCGATTGTACAATAACCCTTTTTGAGCTTCTCTGCTCTTGCTTCATTAGTTTGGAGGTTTGTTGATGTTTCAACGCAGCAATTGACGCTTCACCCCATGCAGGTGTCAATTGTATTATGGGCGACAGATAATAAGCATGTATATAACTTAAAATATATAAGCCTTCGGCATGGACATTTCTCAATTGAAAAATGTACACATTTGGATTGAAAGGTGTATATATATATATATATATATATATATATATATATATATATATATTAAGGAAGACTGGGAACGTGTTGTTGTTACCCTAGGGGACAAACTAAAACATAATGCGCGATAATAGCCGAAGCAAGCAAAATCCTCAATAATCATATATACTTTAATTAATTTCATTGGGGGTGTGGTGGTGAGATTAATAAAAATAATATAATTATTATGCAAAATATCATAATAACCACAAGACATGGGATCAGATATTGTTAATACATGTATTTGTTTCATCTACATAATTATGTCTTGTTAAATTTGTTGATCCCCAAGAGCGTGACCAAGAAAACATCGCCTCCATTCTCCTCTGTCATTACTCATCCCTTCCAATACCACTTGCACTTATTTCCCTCTTCACTCCATACTTCAAACGCATTCTCGGTCTGCTCTCCCTCTCTACCCCGTTCACAATTATTCCCAAAAATGTAGGGTCTCCCGGTTTCGCCTTCTTCATGATATCGTCCCCTTCCCCTTCTCTCTCTTCATTTATCCGACCCTTTTAATCTAATGTTCACTTATCCTGTCATCTCCCCTTCATAATAGGTCATACATTTTTTGGCCCTTACTCTGCGATATTGGTGTTATAAAATAAATATCAAATACAGTTATTATCTCTCTCTCTCTCTCTCTCTCTCTCTCTCTCTCTCTCTCTCTCTCTCTCTCTCTCTCTCTCTCTAACATAGTGCTTTAAGATTCTAAAAGAATTTATTAAGATAAAGCCTGATAATCTTTTTAAGATACCAAAAACAGTTCTACAAGAGGAAACAGGTTAAAGATAATAGACGAAAATGGATAAAAAAAAAGACAAATAAATGATAAATCCACGGAGAGTATAATTAATTTGTGGAAATATCTCCCTAATAAATGATAAATCCACGGAGAGTATAATTAATTAGTGGAAATATCTCCCTAATAAATGATAAATCCACGGAGAGTATAATTAATTAGTGGAAATATCTCCCTAATAAATTAGTAGACAGTGTCTCAATAAATACATTCAATAAAGGGCGAGATCCATATCACAGATAAATTGTGATGTAGTAGGTAATCACTAAGAATGGAACGATCTGGCGAATTGAAAAGAGCGAAGACAAAGGTGTGTGCAAATATTACTGTAAGTGGAGGCTTGCATGACATTTCCTTTCCATTTCTAACTATGCCGCGGGATGTGGCATGGTCGGTAGCGCGTTTGACTGCTGATCAAAGGGTCGGCAGTTCAATCCCGTCCTGTGCCATTGGTAGATATCAATAGTTTGGACACTAAGATCTAGCAAAATGGCCAGCAAAGTCCCTGTAAGAAGGGCACGCCCCAGCCCTGTCAATCAAGGGAGTGTACGACGTTAACGACCTCATCGATGTTTAACTATAAATACCGTCAGGCAGTGTCCAACCCCTGCAAGGTTATTCACTTCTAACAGTTTGCATGTATGGTAATTGTCGGAGGGAACGGATGGTGAGGAAATAGCCTTTTTCTTTGCAATCCTTTGCTTCCACTTTTCCTTACTATCGGGTTTGCTATCCCTACTTTAGTTAAGTCCTGACCACCTAGTTGGGATTGAAAGGTCTGTATGGTCAGCGTACCCATGTAAATACAATGTGTGTGTGTGTGTGCAACATCCAGGAACCTAAAACCACTAATTTTAAATTGCCAATGCATTCTTAGATTATTTACAATATTATAATTAGGGTGAGGAAGTACCCATACTACAGCTATAGTCAACATATGAGAATGTCAGACTACTAGAACATATATTGCAGTCCCTTATAAAAATCCGTGGACCCCCTATGATTGTCATTATGCAATTATAACTCTCTGGATTGATTTGTGGATGTAATGTGCTTTTCAATAAATAATATATGCTTCCGTCCTGTATCCTCGAATAGGCAAACTCTTTCGTCTCTGTCTCTCCTCTAACGTCTTCCCTTCTTGCTGAAAGTTTGCTCTCATTCAACTTGTCCCAAAGCAGGGTGACCGCTCTCAACCTTTCAACTATCATCCAATCGCTCTCATCTCTTGTATCTCTAAAGTTTTTAATACTATTCTTGCTTCCAAATGTCTTAAGCATTTTTCTTCTCATAATCTACTTTCAGATCGTCAGTATGGCTTCCTTAAGGGTCGCTCTACTGGTGATCTTCTTTCATATCTTACTAACTCTAGGTCATCCTCTTTTCGGTTCTTCGGGGAGACCTTTTCTATTGCACTAGACATATCGAAGGCCTTCGATAGTCAGGCACAAATCTTGAATGTCTAAACTACCCTCCTTTGTTTCTATCCCTCCATCTGTGCCTTTGTCAGTAATTTCCTTGCCGGCCATTCCAATGCTGCGGTTGTGGACGGCCATTGCTCACTTCCTCATCCTATCAACTCCGGTGTTCTTTAGGGCTCTGTCCTATCTCACATTCTCTTTCTAATTTCCATAAATGATCTTCTCAACTGTACCTGCAGTCCCATCCATTCATACTCAGACGACTCTACCTTAAGGCATGTCCAGACGAGCGGGCTTGATCGGCGGGCATGCCCATCATTGGGCACATTTGACTGGGCACATTTGATGGGCAAACCATCAAAATGCCCGAGCCACCGTTAAGCGAAATCACCAGAAGGTGCCCAGTGGTTTGAGGAGCTACAACTCTGCCAGATGTAAGATTACATTGGAGGGTGTGGGGTGGTGTTGGGGGAAGGCTGGTCTGTTCGTAACACTGCCTCAACTCATGCTTTGTCTCATCTACAGTTCATTCAAAGTGTGTGGCAATAAATGAGACATCAAGGGCAGTGATATATTATGTGTTTGTGTACAATAAAATAAATATATATCTCACTTTCAAGTAATCATCTTTTAGTTACTGTTACTGTAACAGTGGTTCCCAAACCCATGGTCGCGACCCAAACAAGGGTCGTGAGCCTGTTTCTGAGGGTCGTGGAAGTGTCTGGAGAAAAGAGTTAGCAATAATACTTTGTCCCCTTTATCTATTAGTATCTCTTTTACCTTTATATCTGTAGACCCCTCCGTTTATCTTATGCTATTACCCATTACTTCCCCCCCCCCTCCACAATATTTGACTTCACTCGCTTTCTGTCTATATAATTTTCTTAGGCGTATTGTCTAATTCCCCCCTCCCTCTTTTGTCTTTATTCTCTTTGTCTAGTTCCCTTCCCGCACCTTTACCCTCTTTATTAATTGTTCGGTGTCCAAATTATATCTAGAGTTTTCTATATATATATTTTTGTTGTATGGCTTGACCCTCTATCTCATTTATAAACCCACAACAGTTTTCATCCCTATCCCCCATCATAGAATGGTTTACTTTGTACTTTGTGTCTTCCGTTCTCAATTCTTGCCCACTCCCCCATCCCTTCCCTTGCTCTGAATTCGCTTCCCACTTGGTGTTGCTATATGTTTACCCTTTCCAATCTTTGTCTACAATACCTGCTCCACCTACTTTCACCATTTACCCACATATATAAATTTGTTTGGGCCATCTATCTTCTTAAATGTCTTCCAGCCTTACTTTGTACTTACCCTTTACTTTCCCAATCCACTTATCGAATGTACTCCCCCCCCCCCCCCCCCGTCCCAATAGCTTCTTCCGCTACGTACTTATTTTTCCCAAGTCCAGCCCTCCCAATTTTGTTATGAATTGATAAGATTTAGGCACAAAGGCCAAGCACTGGGACCTGTAGAGATCATTCAGCGCCAATGTTGTTATGTATTGCTTCTAACTTGTTTTGCTATTCTACTGTGCATCCCAACGGCTCGAATCTACCACTCCTATTATTCAGTGGTATTCAAGAAGTTCGCTAATAAATGGTTAGTATTGTCTGCATCCTACTTGTTTATGCGTAATTGCTGGACTTGGTTTGCCCATCATTATGATATATTGTATTAATGCTACTCACAGTTAACACTTTATCTTTAAGCCTTGGTAGTGAAGTTATGTTTTACGTATTGTATGTTACTTCAAGTAAAACTTCCTTATAACATTTAAGTTTTATTTATTACTAGAAACAACAATGCCTTTATAATATTTACTTTTTACTTGTTACCCGTTTTCACACCACGATACAAGTAAAATTTTATTTTTCATTTACTTTTTATTTATTGCAAGAATTAACAGACCTGTTTTTACTGATTGGAAGAAGAAACATTGTCATTATGATATTTATTTTGACTCATTACCATTTTTCACATCGCAGCCTTAAATCCAAAATTGCCCAAATAATGTTCAAATGCTTTTAGATTTTGTATTTGTGTTTAATATGTTTATGTGTTTTTTATTTGTGTTTACTTATTACCTGCAACCTATAGTCTCAAAACCAATGTTAATAATAATAGTTTATAATAGTATACATTGATATAACAACAACGTATATAGATATAGAGATGAGGAATATTTTTGAGTTTGTAATGATGTTTTTGACGGGGCGAAGCCACAAAATGTACCTTAACAGTATATCATACATGTACTTTTTCGTTGTATGTGGATTACTACGAATATATCCTTGAATGTGTGTATTATAATTATGTGCATGTGGGTTAGTGAGTGACTGAGAGGGGTTTGATTGAATGTATTTCATGAATACTTTTCCTAAAGCTTAACGTTGTGGTAGGCTTATCTTTATTTAATTATAGCAATAGTCAGATATATATTTTGACTGCCTGATAGACTGTTTGGGAGAGCAAATGTGAGTGAAGAAGATGAGTTGTGCAATCAACTATACGGGGATCAGCTCAAGGATAAACCCATTCTGAATCGAGAAGCAAAGGAAACTCTTCTCCCTTTTCTAACAACCTACCTCTGTGACCAAGTATTTTCAGACTATGAAAACTAAAGCAAGAAACCAACTTGATCCCCAACATCCATCAACATAAACCTATACTAGAGAAGCTCAACAACAAAATGAGGCAGCATCAGTTTTCTTAACCCGTCCAGCCCCGGCTAGTTTTTTAATGTTTGTTCACCAGAACCCGGCCGGTTTTCAAAAAATGGTTTTATTCCAGAAACAATAGCGAATGGGTTAGGAATGAAGGAAAAAACACGAAAAACCGCTCAAAAAGCTTAAAGAATGGTCCTACAGAGCCCCCGAAAACGTATTTTACAAGAGTAAAAAATTGAAGGCAATTACCCCAAAAAACCAGGTTATTGCGCGCTCACACGCACGCACGTGGACTTTGAGAATTTTCAACCATCGGCACGGTTGCGTGGGATACGTACACAGTTCCCATACAAATCTGAGCCCTCTTGAGTGGCTACACCTGAGGTTACGGTCGGCGCAATTAGGGTGACGCGCCAGGCGCGTCTCTGGGGCTGTGCGTTATATCGCCGACGCGTCAGGCGCGTCGCTGGGGCTGTACGGGTTAATAATAAATATTTGTTTTTCATTGCTCATAGCGCAGCTACTGTTACAGAAATAAGATATCAAGTGTTACATGCAAAAATATATGTATCTAAGTTACTGCCTTGAAAAATAATTATGAATTACTACGAATCAATATAAATATATAACGTACCAATGCAGTGTTTCAGGGTGTAGGGTCGTAAGGACGATGAAATATTTTATTTAGGGTCGCCATCAAAATAGATTGGGAACCACTGCACGGTTTAGTGCCTCATAATATTATATGGCCTGACAGTTCTCTGAGACTATGGAGGACAAGCTTTGTTTAGATATGCGTGTAATATACTGCAGTTCCGAATACGTTTACCCACTTGCTAAATATCTCAGCTTTGCCTCTAATCGAGCTTCTGCTGTTATGCTGTTTCTCATGTTTGAGTCTTGTTTTCTGATATATGGCTCCACCTTTGCTAGGAGTTTATAGAAAGTGCTTACACTCATTCTCATATAGTTCTTAAAATCTTGTTCATAACCATGTTGTAGTTCTCGTAGTATTGTAGTATGACTGCCATAAACATCTCTTGTTCATAACCATGTTGTAGTTCTCGTAGTATTGTAGTATGACTGCCATAAACATCTCTTGTTCATAACCATGTTGTAGTTTTCGTAGTATTGTAGTATGACTGCCATAAACATCTCTTGTTCATAACCATGTTGTAGTTTTCGTAGTATTGTAGTATGACTGCCATAAACATCTCTTGTTCATAACCATGTTGTAGTTCTCGTAGTATTGTAGTATGACTGCCATAAACATCTCTTGTTCATAACCATGTTGTAGTTCTCGTAGTATTGTAGTATGACTGCCATAAACATCTCTTGTTCATAACCATGTTGTAGTTTTCGTAGTATTGTAGTATGACTGCCATAAACATCTCTTGTTCATAACCATGTTGTAGTTTTCGTAGTATTGTAGTATGACTGCCATAAACATCTCTTGTTCATAACCATGTTGTAGTTTTCGTAGTATTGTAGTATGACTGCCATAAACATCTCTTGTTCATAACCATGTTGTAGTTTTCGTAGTATTGTAGTATGACTGCCATAAACATCTCTTGTTCATAACCATGTTGTAGTTTTCGTAGTATTGTAGTATGACTGCCATAAACATCTCTTGTTCATAACCATGTTGTAGTTCTTGTAGTATTGTATTATGGCTGCCATAAATATCTCTTGTATTTAGCCATTCTTTGCACCATATTATTATTTTTTCTTTTTATAAACTCACAGCAATAATTATGCCACACAATATTTTCTTCTTCTCGGTAGTACTGGCCACCATGTTAATTGTACTGCACTCGACAACATATAGCATTGTCGAGCACGCCCGCACTTTCACCGACTCTGCCGTGTGGACAACATTCATGGGCATGTCCGGCAGAATTTGTCCGCCAACTGTGCTGCCCGCCGGGCATGCCCGCTCGTCTAGACATGCCTTTACACTACTCATTTAGTTTTCCAGAATGCCCCAGCCAGCAATCCCTCAAAAACAAATTTAATGAAGACATACAACACTTATCTTCTGATCTAACAACCATTTCCAATTGGGGCAGAGAAAACCTTGTTGCCTTTAATGCTTCCAAAACCCAATTTCTGCATCTTACTACCCGTCGGGAACTCCCAGAGGACTATCTTTTATACTTCAACAATACAAAAATCAATCCTTCATCTTCTCTCAATTTTCTCAGTGTCTCTTTCTCTTCTGCTCTCTCTTGGAAGGACCATATTACCAGTCTTGCTAAGGCAGCCGCCCAGAAGCTGGGAGTGCTCAACCGCCTCAAGGAGTTCTTTACCTCTGCCAGCTTCTTGCTCTGTACAGGGGCACAGTGCGTCCTTGTATTGAGTATTGTTCACATGTGCGGGGACGATCCTTTCACGCCGCACTCCTAGACAAAGTAGAAAGGAAAGTCTTTCGTGTCATTAACTACCGTCCACTCACCAACTCTCTACAAACTCTCTCTCTTCGCCGCAATGTTGCATCTCTCTTGCTATTCTATCGCTACTACAATAATCAGTGTTCCTCAGAGATCTCCCAGTGTATACCACCTCCTCTACATAGGGTACGTAGTACCCATCTTGCAACACAAGCCCACCCCTACTCTGTGCAACTCTCAAACTCAAGAGTGAAACGATACTCGTATTCCTTTTTCTATTCAACAGATGAGCTCTGGAACTCTCTCCCAGAATCAGTTTTTCCCTCTGCCTATGACTTAAATTGCTTCAAACTCTGTGTGTCCAGGCATTTTGGCTTGACCGTCTCTTGATTTTGGCCCTGTCATTCTTTCAACTTTGGGGAAGGCACTCACTACAGGCAGTTCTGTCTTTTGTCTCCCTCACTCACATAGAAAAAACAAATCATAAATAGGCGAGGTCCACGAATTGTTATGAGTGACTGTACGTGAGGGGTAATATATTATCAAGGAACACGACAAGCTAAGAGGAAAATTATACAAGGACTCAAAAGGGGAGTTCGGCACGTTTTCCAAACTCTTGATCTGCAATTTTTTTTTTTTTTTTTTACAACATTAAGGGGACTTCTTTAACTTATTTATGTATTTATTATTATAGCCATATACAATTATTTTAGATTGCTCCCTAGACCTTATCAAGCTTAAAAAATGACATCCCAAAGAATCCCCTTCGAGATAAATGTGTACATTCTTCGGTAGAAAAATGTCCCGGGCGAAGTCCGGTTCCTCCTATAATAATAATAATAATAATAGTTCTTAAAGCTAGCGCATGCTAAGCTAGCTAAGGATAGCTCAATAAGGCCGATTAGGCGTATTTCCATTGGGGTCCTGTACTACTACCCCATCCCTTTGCTCATGAGGGATGGTAACGACTCAGTGCTTGTGAAAAATCTTTAATGCGCCGAGCGTGGGCGCGAACCCGGGCCTTCTGGGTGGAAGTCCAAGACGCTAGTCACTACACCAAGCGAGCCAGGCTCACAAAAAATCGATACCTAAATGACACGAAAGGTCTTAACCCTTAAGGCCGCGTCATACAGAGGCCGAACGTACTAGGACAAAGTCCCGAATAGGATGACTTGCAAAAAATATTCAAATTTCAGGCGGTCGGGTATATTCTGCACAATTCGGCATACGTTCCTGACTATTCGTGGGTTGGTCTGATGTTGTTCATGTATGTTGCCGACATTCCGGAGAGTCGGGGAAAAATTAGTGGCTACACTAAATTTCCACGAACATTCGGGTAAAAAACCCGTTACAAAATGGTCGGATGTTGGTCGGGAGTTATTCGTAACTCGTTCGGGAGTTGTTCTGATTAATTCGTAGTTCGGTCTTCTGTTTCGGGACTTGTTCGGTACTTTTTTCAATTGCCGAATTTGTTAGGAACTACCCGAACAAATCCCGAACAAATCCCGAACAATTCCCGACAAAACTTCGATAAAATTACGATGATTCCCTCGTATTCCCGACTAAACCCCGTACGAGTTACGAATTATCAGAACAAGTTACGATCAAATTAAGACAAATATACGACAAATATACGATTAATTTACGATGAATGCTCGATTAATCTTGTTTAATTAAGAATTAATTCCGAATTGATTACGAACTAGTAGAATTAGCTACGAGTAACAACGGAACTTTCCACGAATAACTGCCTACGTGTCGGAATGCTAGTTTCGGTCCCACGTGGGTACGCACACCTTCCACAATTTGCACACGACACAGCTGAATCACTGGAGCGCAGGACCGAGGCAAGGGACAAGTGCACACGACACCCTAAGTGAACGCGACTGATCGTACGTTGGCAGCCGCCCGCACAGACCCCTATATATAGCTGCCGGGAGATGCATCAATCACAGTATTCAGTGATTCACCACTCTCTCCAGCCACCCACAACGACTCTACTCTACACCCCTTCACCATGCCCAAGGGATCCAAACTCAATTTTAAAGGGAAGAAGGCTGCCAAGACCCCAGCTCCTACTACAGCCCCTGACAATGCGTCCGTCGACCTGTTCGTCACCCAGGATTCCGTGAATGTATGTCATCAGCCTTGGAGGAGGAGACAGAACACACACAGTATGAGGCTGGCCAACACATCTCCGATGAAGACGTCTCCGTCAGCAGCAATACAGATGAAGATGTAACTACCCTACCCATAAAACGCCGCTTCTTTCCAAAGAATTTCCCAGAACTAGGTGACAGCCCGATGCACGAGCCGGACATTGATGAGGACCAGACGCAGATGTCTACCCAGCAAACGACATCAACCGGCTTGACGACCCACTCACAGGACTCCCAAGACACACCGGCTTCTACAACACCTCGAAAACAGCGGCCAGCCGATAAAAGGAAGCGTGTCTACGCCATCCTGCCGGAGGCACAGGAGGTGGCTGTCACGGAGTGGTACCGCGAGAATGAGTTCCTCTACAACAGGAAGCTGACGGCATTCCGTGACAGGAGAATGAAGGACAGCGTGCTCAACAAAAAAGCCACGGAGTTGGGTGTTACAGGTGAGATATAATGGAATTCTTTTTAATAATTTGTGTTCAGAAATGTATGGAGTGTACAGGTAATGATGTAAATTGATTATTTTGCAGTTCAAGTCCTGTTTAAATGGTTGGAGGGGATGCAGACGCGCTATGGGAAGCTGGTAGAGGTCAAGTCAGCTTCTGGTACCAAGTCCCTGACGGAGCGAGAGCAATGGATAAAGGCGACGTTCTTCTTTCTCCAACCACACCTGGTCAAAAGTGCGACCAGGAAGAGCAAGGTACGTGAGAAATAATTAACAACGTTAAAATGTTGGTTAAATACTATTTACATATGGACAATGGAAACAAGTCGTGCACTTTGATATTGAAAAGAATGTTTTTAATTTATCCAAAAAAATACAATACAATTTGGCAAATGGACACAAAATTCACATGTTGTGATGCATCATAAAAAAGTTCTTTACAAGTTTACATTGTATATTAATAATATAGGTAATAACATAAGTAATGTTCATGAGTCAATTATACAATACAATTTGTCAAATGTTTAAAAAATTAACATGTTATATGCATCATAAAGTCCCTTTACAAGTTTACATATATTCCTGATCTAGGTTATGTTCATGAGTACATTATTCAATACTAGTGAAATATACAGTAAATTTACATGCTGTTACGGCATCATAAAGTGTCCTACAAGTTAATATTGATATTCATGTTATAAATTATGTGAATGTGTTGTGTGATGTATCATAATGATAAATGTTGTGACAATATGTATTTATATGTTATATATATTTCACAGAAGTACAAACAACCTGCTGCTGCCACAGTCCCGGATACTGCCGAGGAGAGTCTGGACGACCCGGAGGTAGAGGATGTGGCTGAGGTGTCTCTAGCCGCTGAAGGTGTTGCCTCCACGTCCACGTCCACGGCCGTGACCACGGTACCCCGGCCCCGCACCAAAGCAGCTGCTACTCCAGAGGACCCCATTGAGACGGACCTGTATGATAAGGTAATAATGTTATAATGTTATTAATAATGTTATTATTATATTTATGTAATTTTAATGTATATCTTCCTCATTTTCTAATGTACAACTTTTCTGCCAACAGGTACGTCAGGGGGAGGAGAACCTGTTATACCTGGCTACAGTGTATGAATGTTTATGTAATTTTAATTTATATCTTGCTCATGTTCTAATGTACAACTTTTCTGCCAACAGGTACGTCAGGGGGAGGAGAACCTGTAATACCTGGCTACATTGTATGAATGTTTATGTCATTTCAATTTTTATCTTGTTCATGTTATAAAGTTCAACCTTTCTGCCCACAGCTACGTCAGGGGGAGGAGAACCTCAACGAACTCTACCGCCGCTTGGACACCAAGAAGGCAGAAACCCCAGCACAGCAGGCGATTAAGCTGTTCCACGGCTATGTCCAGAACAGCCTGTTGGATCTGGAGCCGCCTCTCGTGGACCACTACTTAGGGGAGGTGATGCGGTTCACCAATGCTATGCGTTGCCATAGCCGTGGCACAGGGAGCTTCCCACGGTTTGGCCCTATGGACTCGGATGCCCAACCAACTCGTACTTATCCACCACATACCTACTACGAGAATCTGCTAACCCCCGGGCCTTCCTACTACCATGATGGGAAACAAATGGGCGCCCCTAACACACCAAGATCTTGGAGGTCTCAGCAACCAAGCATGGGACGACCTGAGGCCACACCAGTGGACTCTCCCAGGGCCCACACACCACGCATGGCTGATATTTCCCCGGGGTTTGTGGATCGTATAATTAATGATGGATTCCAGTAAGCCCAAACTGTGTACCTGCCTGGCTGTGATGCTCTCTAACCGTGTACCTGCTATCATTCTATTTTAATATAAAATATATCTCAAATGTTATAAATAAAGTATTACAATGTTTATAATTGTGTCGTCATTTCTCCTAAAAATAAGGCTTTGTAACAACAGATAATTCACATGCCACATAATTTGGAAAAGATTTAATATGGGGAACTATTATGATTGAAAATAGAATTTATATAAATGATTTATCTTAGTAATTTTCACAATTAATAATACTAGAACAAATGACTTGGTATCACTAAAGTATTACAATGTTTATAATTGTTTCGTAATTTCTCCTAAAAAAAAGGCTTTGTAACAACAGATAATTCACATGCCACATAATTGGAAAATATTAATATGGGAAACTATTATGAATGAAATTTTGTATTTATATAAATGAATTTTCTTAGTAATTTTCACAATGAATAATACTAGAACAAATGACTTGGATAACCTGTTTAGTAACAACAGCTTGGTTATATTTATAGTAAAAATAATTGATTTACACAGTTGACTAGTAAACATTAATAAAGACAAGTTTCATATTAAATAATAAGAAAAATAGAACTTTGAATACTTGGTTAAATTGATAGTCAAAACAATTAGTTGACTATTAAACATTAACAATAAAATAACTGGTGTCAATGCAATCTCAGTAATAAAGAAATGATAGACCGATGGAAATCAAATTAGGCAATATCAATTTAATATACAAAATTAACATGGAAAATGTAGAGCATATTACAATTTAATGAACGCTTGAATGACTTTTGAGTGGATAAACAATACTAATTAGATTAAAAAAAAGTACTTACCGGTTTACTGGCGAGGCACCTGCCAGGACAGGCGCTGTTGTGTCCTGCTGTAGTAGTCTGTCAAGTATTCCCTCACAAGTTTGGCAGCGGCTGGCCCACTCTGGCGTTGCAATGGCTCCAGTCCATCCAAGGGGTCCCTGTTCCAGTCACCTTGTGGCTCGTTGGTTGCACAATGTTGGTGTTGTCGTTGTAGTTCTGGGCGTCTGTCAATGAGCTTGTTATGGAGTATGCAGGCTGCGAGGACTACCTTCTCCACGGTGCTGGGGTGAATATTCAGAGTGGTGAGAAGACACCGGAAGCGGTTCGCCAGCATACCAAAGGCATTTTCAACCTGCCTCCTGGCCCGAGAAAGTCTGTAGTTGAAATTCCTCTTTGGTTGATCGAGTCCTCGGTAAGGGTATGGCTTCTGCAACTACTCCCTCATGGGGAATGCGTCGTCACCCACAAGGAAGTAGGGCACTGGCTTGTCATCCCCTGGGAATGGCTCAGGTGCCGGCAGTCCTGCTGCACCGTCCTCCAGCGCCTTCCGGATGTCGGTCACCTGGAAAATACCCCCATCAGATGCGGACCTGTTCGCTCCAACATCCACATACACAAATTTCCCCAGGTGATCAACAACTGCCAGGAGCACAATGGAGTTGTAGTGCTTGTAGTTGAAGTAAATGGACCCAGTGTTTGCAGGAGGCTGTATGGCAATGTGCTTTCCGTCGATTGCTCCCACGGTGTGCCGGAAGTTCCACCTGTCATTGAACCCTTTGGCAACCTCCTTCCAGCCTTCCGGTGTTGATGGGCAGACAATGACCTCCTCCATGTACTCTTGGATTATGGCCTCGCACGTCTCACGTACCACCAGGGAAATTGTGTTGGCACCAACAAGAAAATTGAGTGCCATACTCTTGTATGCCTTGCCCGTTGCCAAGAAACGTAGAGTCATGGCAACTCGCAAACCAGGCTCCAGGGGCTTCTTCCAATTGGTTTCCTCCTTCTTGATCCGGGGTGTCACACGGCTTACGATCTCATTGTAGAGCTCCTCGTCCATACGGAGATAGTACTTGTAGGTGGGCTTGTCGATTGCCATTAGCGTCTTCATCAATTGGTGGTAGTGTCCGTAGGATAATCTCTGTCTATACAATGGCTTGACGCTGCAGCTTCGTGGTGTCTTGGCACGTACACTGCGGGCCCGCTTTAATTTCAGGAGGGTGTGCCACATCAGCTGATGATTGAGGGTGGCAACGACAAGCTCCTGGAAGTGTATGGCCCTCTCCAAATCATCGCACAGGTCATCAGGGGGTGCTGCCATGTTGCCGTGTCGATCGCTGGGTTGAGACTGGTAGGGTGTGAGCCAACCCATTTCTTTTATATAGGGCAGGTACAAATGTTCTTGCTACAGTACGAATGTTCGTAAAGCAGTCTGATGTTGTTCTGATGTTGTTCTTCTCTATCGGTTGTTTGTCGGCATCTCATCGGTTTTAGTTCGGTTAAGTTCGGTCAAGTCCGGTTCATTATCGTAAATCATTCCATGTCATTCGGAACTGTGTCTGATGATTCGGGTATGTTCGTAACTCATTCTTTGCATAACGAGTTTTTGTTCGGTTCTTGTTCGGTAGTTGTTCGGGAGTTTGTCGTAGGTCGTTCTTGACTATCGTATATTATTCTTAACTCGTTCGGGCCATGTTCGTAAACTTCACCATTCGGGAGGGTCTCGGTTTAATTCGGTAAAAATGTGCAAGTCATCCTATTCGGGACCTTGTCGCACATCGGTCGGCCCTCTGTATGACGCGGCCTTTAATTGGCGGCGCCCAACCTATGTCGTGTGAAATAAATTTGGACTAAGTGGCGGTTCACAACTTATGTCGTGCGCCATTTTCAGCACGTAATGTTGCTGAGAGAGAGAGCTGAGCGGTGTGAGGAGCCTAGCAACTCTATGACCGCTCACGACCACCGCGGTGGACCAACTGATGTGACTCCCACCCTTCCCTCCCCTCTCTGACTCGCTACACAGGGAATTATGTAAGGAAATTACCTAATTACAGGGTTTTTGCACTCGTGTTGCACGATCGTTGCAAGAGAACCAGCGGTCGTACAAGGATGGTTCGGGTGTCATTGGAAAGCTCTGTTTACGCCCTTTCAGGGATAGATACTTGTTTTACGCTCTGAGTCTTATTTAGGCATGCAAATGATCACGTTAACAACCCTATTTAGGGTAAAAACATCCCGCTGGGCGCTACGGTCCGCTAGACCGCCTAGCCCGCCAATAAGGTGTTAATATTGACGAGGACATGGGCGAAAGTCTTAAAATTTGAAAAATAGTGGGGCTAAACATGAAGGAGAAGGGGGTTCAGAAATAAACTACAAATATTTGCCCTTACGAGACTGAATAAAAGCACAGGTATGACCAACTAAACTAAAGGTAAAGGGTCACGGCAGTATAATATTGCGTTAATTGCAAATATACCAGTAGTAGAGGTCATGCAACTGACTCAATGCTCAGAGACCAGCTTATGGATCAATACTAAAGAATATGAGAGTTCTATGTTATGTACACTCGGATACCATAGTCTCTAGCCCACCCCACTCTGGCAAAAGGTGAGGCCAGGACCCTTTCTGCATGGCGGCCTACAGTGATGGTGAGGGGTGGGGTTCGAGAGAGAGGGCAACACACAAACGAGCACAGTGTGAAGCATTTGAAGACTTCGAATCCTGTCCCATATGTTTCACGCTGTGTTCGTGGGTGCGTTTCTCTCTCTCCCAAACCCCAGCCGTAACTATCACTATGGGCTGCCGTCCAAAAAGGGTCCTGGTCTCACCTTTTGCCAGAGTGGGGTGGGCTAGAGACTATGGTATCCGAGTGTACTAAGGATGCCAAATGGGATATTAAACAGCAAGCAAGGAACAGGAGCTAATCGATACCGGCTCGGTAGCATAGTGGAGAACGTCTTGGCCACCAACCCTGGGTGACACGAGTTTAATTTCACACTCAGGGATGACAATTTTTCGCATACACTGTTAGCCGGTACCGTTTCCCTTGAGCAAGGGAAGTGTCTGGTAATAAACTTTGGTCGAGCGCTATTGAATCTAGGAGCGAGGCCTGAAGAGAAATGGCGCTATTTATGTAGCCTGACCATTATTATTATTATTATTGTAGTATTTATTTTAGTTTCTAATACGATACTACTATTGTGGGGAATAAATCGACAGTCATTTAGAAGTTCGTATACTTTATTTAACAAACTTCCTAACTACTCTAATAACGGGTCCTTTGTTCGGGCCGAGATGAGTTCAAGACACAGATTGAATATTACGTCGATTCATGATAGGTTGTACTTGTTACGCTGGCCAGCTTGCCAGAATGTACTCGTAACTCGCTAGCGCTCGCCAGGGCAGTGAAATGGGCTATAATAATCGTAGAACGATGTTCTTTCTTTCTTAGTATTCATGATGTCACAAACAGATCAGTGGTGGTCTTTATTCTTGTCTGTGACACTTGGAAATATTTTATATCATTGATAGAGTATAAGATATGTTGTGTGAAGTTACTGAGGAGAGACAGAGGCGAGAGCGGGGTGGTAGTATGTGCATGTGTATGTACGTGCGCATTCCTTTCTGAGGCGGGGCCACCCGCTCGTGATTGGCCGGCGGGCCTGACGCGTCATATGACGCCTGCTCTTCATGACATAGTCGTCTGTGATTGGAGGCCACTGTCCTGGTAAGGAGGTGCGGGCTCCTACCCGCGTGTCTCCTTCAGAGCTTGGCATGGAGTGCTTGGTCCTAGATGTCCCTTGCAATCTGTCCCCAATCTAACCTCCTGTACTACTGTTTCTCTCCCTGAACTTCTTCTTTTCCAATACTTCTCATCTTTATTCAATTACTTATCCCTTCTGGTTCTGCATACGACTTCCATAGTTGGCCAGTCGTATTACCAGCACCAGTTCTCACATATATGTTTTGCACTAGCTTTAGGGATTATTAGAGTCATAGTCACATGGTAGCATAGCATTGGGATGCTTCTAATTATTGAGTTGTTCTTTCCTACTATTTAATGCTAGACAGTCGAGGGTACCTTTGGTCGTTGTCTGAGTTATGTATGTGGCAAGTCAGAGCCTGTACAACTTCGACGAAGCTAGGTAGCCTGTAACCCTTGTGTATATTTTTCCTTTGCGAGTGTAGCAGTATACAAGTGAAGGGCTCTTGCCTACTCTTACTTGTATGCTTGCTACCTCATTTTGTTAACCTTTGTGGAGCGCCAGGGTAAGACCAGATACTTGAGATCTGGACTTACCAAGAGAGCCTCCTAGTCACTTAACGTAACATAAGGGAAATCTGTTCAAGGGGAGACAGTAGGCTATGAGCATGCTTGCGCTCTGCCTAGGCTCCTTGTACCTTTTATGCCACTGCTAGACTTTATTAGTGAGAAAGACAGCATTGTGTTTATTAACTTTAATTGCGTATGTTTTATGAATTATTCACGCCTTATTTTAGCCTAGGTTGAAGCATAGTGCACAACCCAGTTTGGCTGTTACGTTGGCTAAGGAAGTACTGTTTTTGAGTGGCAATTATTAGTGCTGTCACAGAGTTGTTGCACTCCCTTGTTTTATATATATATATGTATCCTACTTGTTGGTGTATTTAAGATACACGCTTTGGTGTCCTGCCCCTGCATTTATTTCTGTTCTATATTGACGAGCATCTTAGAGCATCAGACGTTTTCAGAAGATTCCTTACCTGATTGCTGTAGGACTAGACTTCCAGTGTTTTAATAGAGCATTGAAGAGTTTAGTGTTGAGTACAGACTCACACTAAAGTTAACGTAAGCATATACTCCTTTATTAAATTTTGTTATAGTTTATTTAAGCATTGTTATTACCTGAGAGCATTAATTATTTTATTAACGTAAAGTACTCCTGTTGTGAGTAGGCTTTGCCGTCACCGGAAAGCCTTTGTAGAAGTGCACTAAAACCCAGTTAATTGATACCCCGTTATCCAGTAGATTAACTCTGGAGGGTTTAAGTGTTTTGTTCACCGGCGTAATAGTTCGAGGGTTTGGAATTAGCGTACCGTTGTTGCAGATATAGCCTATCATCTAGTCCATTATTAAGTGCCCTTGTTTATTTCGTAGTGCCGGTCGTAACAAATGGCGACCTTAGACCAGTATATAGTGAACTGAATATTGCAGTTTTTTTTTTGGAGAAATCTTATTGCCATTTGGGGTTGAATTTATTTCTCGCAGTGTTGGCAGTGGACATTGTTTTGAGGATATATAGAACTTGTTGGAGTTTATTGGTGACCTAGTATTGCACTCAAGAACATCTTTGAATATTTTTGGTGAATAAAGCTACGCGAGAGTTTGGCTATTTTTGTCTTGACTTGAGATTTTTTTTTGTTGATTCCATCATGTCACTGGACGGGTCTGAGCATAGTGAGGGCAAAGTGCGAGAGACCGGCGAGGAGGTGGAGAAGTTGGAGTTGTTTAACGGCGTTCGGGTGGTGAACAATGAGGAGGATGCTCGGATTTTTTTGGAGGAGCCTGTGTCGGCGGACCGTGTGTCAGGGCTAGACCGGTACGGACTGCAGTGTGTAGCCACGGTCTTAGGGTTTTCCGGTACTAGCGGTTTGTCGAGAAGTGAGCTGGTTACCTGTGTGCTGGGTTGGGTGCATGGGGGTTCGGGTGGAGCGGGAGCTGGGGCACCTTCGTCCCAGCCCCCATTCCACTCAACTCCTATCGTGGCGCCCCCTCGGGTTCCGGAGCCGAGTACGTTCCCGCTGGCCGAGGCACACTGGCGGTTGGGTATGCCTCTAAATGACTCACTGGGTGGGTCCCCGGTAGTAGCACCCCCTCCTCAAGGGTTGTCTCCATAGATGTTGTTTCAGCTCGAGCTCGCCAAACTCGAGCAGCGAAAGCAGGAGCGACAGGCCGAACTCGAGCAGCAAAAGTATGAGGCTGAGCTCGAGCAGCGAAAGCATGAGGCTGAGCTCAGGCAGCAGCAGCAGCAGGGAGAGGCTGAGCTCAAATATCAGGCTGAGTCTGCAAGGTATTGTGCCGATATTGACCTAGAGAAAACTCGTGTAGAGGTGACGAGGAACCGGGTCGTCCAGGGGGGGTCGACCCCATGACCAGTCCCTGTCGCATCTACTAAAGTTGGTTCCAGTGTTTGATGAGTTAAGAGTTACAGAATTCTTTCTTCCTTTTGAGAAAAAGTGCCGGGAGCACCAATTGCCCGAGGAGAAGTGGGCAGCCCTTGTCTCTTCACGATTGACAGGGAAAGCACTCAAGGTGTACGATGCTTTACCCCTAGAGGTTTGTGTTGAATATGAGGCGTTGAAAGAGGCTGTCCTGAGGGCGTATGAGCTACAGCCAGAGACCTATAGTCTGAAGTTTAGGGCTGTTCCTAAAAGAAAGGAGAGTACTTTCCAGGAACACGCTAGAGAGCTGTCAGATGCATTTGAAAATTGGTTGAGGTCGGAGAAGGCAACTACTTTTGATGCAGTAAAGCAATTAGTGTTGTTAGAGCAATTTTTTAAATGTACTGGCAGTGACTTGACTCTTAATCTGAAAGAATAGCAACCAAAAACTCTGCAGAAGGCGGCTGAGCTGGCTGACCTTAGGGTGTCTTGATTCGTTCGTGCGGGTCTGCACAGAAATCTGAGGCAAGTAACCAGGGGCGTACCACTCCACCCCCCCCGAATTAATGACACAACAAGTTACCCATTTAAGAGTACTGGTGCCAATGTTGATCCCAAGTCGAAACCCTTCCCGTTAAAGAAAGGCCAGGGCCCTTCCTCACCTCAGAGGAAGTCCAAGAGCGAAGTGGAGTGTTTCAAGTGTCATGAGAAGGGGCATATTCGCGCTCATGTCCGAGCACACCGCCTACAGCAGTGGTGTCACTAGTGAGCAACATCGGTGTGTCTTTGAGGTCTTCCGCGTTTGCCCGGGGTAATATGTCGGTTGCGAAGTCACAGTCAGTGCAGAAGCAGCAGGAGGGCTCGTCACCCGTCCGAGATGCTTTTTGTGGTCATAGGGGGCATGGCACTGTGAGGTGGGCTGGTGTGGAGCATAGGCTTGAGTTGCTGCGTGATACGGGCGCTTCCCAGACACTTGTTAAGAACTTCACTGGCAAACCTATTAACGCGGCTCGGGTTGTGGTGGTTCAAGATATCAATGCTACGTGGTCTTACCCGCTGGTCAGAGTGGAGCTTGAGGTGGACGGTGTGACACGGGAGTTGGATGTGGGTGTTGTGGAGAAATTGCCAGTTGAGGGAGTCGACCTCCTTCTCGGTAACGACTTTGCAGTGCTCACATCCGAGGTTCTACCCTTAGTCGTTGCCGAGAGGGCGGCCGACATGAGTAGGGAGGGGCAAGAGGGGCTCGAGAGATCTCAGTCCGCTCAGGTGTCACAGCCTAGTACCCAAGTTTCAGACCAGCGGATGAAGGGTCGGAAGGAGAAAGTCGAGGCTGGTGGTCGGGTTGAGAGTTTGGATCCAGCGACACTCCTTGGTGACTCGGTACTTGAACCAATGTTGAGCTCCGGAGTGGCCCCAGAACCTGTCCCCCTAGTGACATTGTAGGGCGTGATGGCACTCCGCGACAGAGTAGTTCCCAGGTACAACTAGAAGATCGTAGTCTTGAGAGTTGTGGGAACGGGGAAGCATGTCATGTGAACCTGTTAAAGGAGTTTGTGAGGAAACCACCTGAGCAGCCTACTGTCCCTGTGTTGGTCTGCAGTGGCCAAGGTGGATAAGGAGAGGGGGGCAGTGGGGCACAGGTGGAAGAAAGTTGGGATTGTCATGTCTCGGCGGAGCAGTGGGCGGGGGACACGAGTCAGGTGGCTGTGGAAGCGCCTGAGCAGCAGCGTGCAGCGATCCAGCCCCTGCTCGGTTCATACCCCACTGTTTGTTCCGAGCACCCAGGCCTCACAACTCATGCAGAGCACGATGTTCCGCTGACAGGTCACTTGAGTGTTAGTAAACCGTTGGCCTCGTTGTTTCAGTGGTTCAAGGTGGGCGACGAGGCTTTGGCATGGTTGTCAGGTCAGGGTCGACCCATGGCTGCTAAGGGTGGTGGTCAGAATCAGGACATCGAGCAGATTGGTGAGGTTGGCTGTGGAGTGGATGCGCCCGGTCGTCGCATAGCCTCCCAATGCTGCTCTAGTCGAATGCAACAGCCCTACCATAGACCGACTGTATCTGGCCGTGGCGCTGAAGGCGGTGATGCTGCGCCGGCAGGTGTAGTCGCAAGGAATGCGGGGGTGCGCATGTACGGTATCGGCAGGGAAGCCTTAGCAATTATGAACTATGGGAGTGACTGCACAGGTGGTACAGAGTGTCATGGCCTGTCATGACCTGGCTGTTCTAGGGAGAAAAGTGGAGAAGGAGGGAGACTATAGTGTAGAAACTATGGTCCCGGCTGGGTTGTGGGAGGGCACTAGGCATGTTGTTCTTCGAGATAAGTTGCAACCTCTTGTTCCTAAGCGCCAAGAGAAGTTGTTTACTAGGCTGTGGTAGTACGTCCGCATTTTTGTTGATTCTCCAGGCCTGATGTACGGGGTAGAACCCGACATGGAGGCTGGAGACAGTGCAAGGCTCAAATTGGCTCCCTACCGTATAAATCCTGCTCAACAGCCTGCCGTGAAAGCAGAGCTAGACTTCATGTTGGAGAAGGGTCTGAGGGATAAAGGATATCGTGAGTGGTCGTTGCCAGTGACTTTGCAACCTGAATTGAGTGGCAAGATCCGTGTTTGTGTTGATTGCAAGAGTGTTGGTGCATTATCCCTGACAGACGCCTATCCATTACCCAGAGTTGACGACCCCATAGACCGCATCGGGGCTGCCTCGTTTATCACTAAGGTGGAAATAGTGAAAGGTTATTGGCAGGCCCCGTTGCCGGAGAGAGCGAAGAGAAGTGCCAGTCTTGTGATGGGCTGGGCAGTTTATCAGTGTCAGGTGTTGTATTGCTGCCGGAACACAAGTTGGATGTGTGGCATGTTAAGGGCACTGATAATGTTCTGGCTGATTGTTTGTCACGGGAGGGTATGTTTTAAGGAGAACCCTCGCCATTCAGTCAGTGTTTGTTTGAGTATGGAGAAAAATTAAGCTTGTCCCTGTAGTACAAACCTGCCAAAAACATTATTAAAAATATAAAAACCTCACATAAAAACTCTTTCTTTTTGATAGTATATAAGTGCAGTATGTTACAGCAAGAATCTAAGACACTCTGAGTTTTTGTCTTAGTAGGCTAGGCTTGTTGAAGCTTGCTCGTTGAGCGTAATATTGTTAAGTGATACTATTATTTTGGGGAAGTGTTGTGTAGATTTTTTTTATATAATGAAGTGTTTTCTGTTTGTGAATGTGCCTTGTTTTTACAACTTAGGGGAGTAGCTGGGTGAGGCGGGGTTGATGAGCATTCTGTCTGGTCAGATCTGGCGTTTACCTGAGGTTAAAACGTCCCACATCTTGGGCGGGGTGTTACGCTGGCCAGCTTGCCAGAATGTACTCGTAACTCGCTAGCGCTCGCCAGGGCAGTGAAATGGGCTATACTAATCGTAGAACGATGTTCTTTCTTTCTTTGTATTCATGATGTCACAGACAGATCAGTGGTGGTCTTTATTCTTGTCTGTGACACTTGGAAATATTTTATATCATTGATAGAGTATAAGATATGTTGTGTGAAGTTACTGAGGAGAGAGAGAGGCGAGAGCGGGGTGGTAGTATGTGCGTGTGTATGTACGTGCGCATTCCTTTCTTAGGCGGGGCCACCCGCTCGTGATTGGCCGGCAGGCCTGACGCGTCATATGACGCCTGCTCTTCATGACGTAGTCGTCTGTGATTGGAGGCCGCTGTCCAGGTAAGGAGGTGCGGGCTCCTACCCGTGTGTCTCCTTCAGAGCTTGGCATGGAGTGCTTGGTCCTAGATGTCCCTTGCAATCTGTCCCCAATCTAACCCCCTGTACTACTGTTTCTCTCCCTGAACTTCTTCTTTTCCAATACTTCTCATGTTTATTCAATTACTTATCCCTTCTGGTTCTGCATACGACTTCCATAGTCGGCCAGTCGTATTACCAGCGCCAGTTCTCATATATATGATTTGCACTAGCTTTAGGGATTATTAGAGTCATAGTCACATGGTAGCATAGCATTGGGTGCTTCTAATTATTGAGTTGTTCTTTCCTACTATTTAACCCTTGTCTAGCGGGTTTTTTGGGGCTTATTTGGGCATATTCAGGCCCTCCTGCATGATAAATCAAGTATCTGCATGAAAAAAAATTGATTTAGCAAAAAACTAGGCGCTAAAAGCTTCAAAATGAGACCAGAACGAGCTACGTAGCACTCGTGGTTCTCATACAGTGACACCAATAACATGGGAGTTTAGCGTATAGCGGCATATTTTTCACAGCTATGCTCACTACTGGCTACACTGCCGGCCTTTTGAGAACACAGGGAACATGAGTTAATGGGTGGCGGTAAGCCCTGGGAGTCGGCTGCCTGGCCCGCTGCGCTCCCGGCCATTTGCACTCGATTTTAACCCTTTAAAAGCCTTAATAATGCTCCTAACTTGCTGCAAATTGGAACCAGACTTAAGTCCGACCCCGATCTTTAAGGGTTAAGGCTAGACAGTCGAGGGTACCTTTGGTCGTTGTCTGAGTTATGTATGTGGCAAGTCAGAGCCTGTACGACTTCGACGAAGCTAGGTAGCCTGTAACCCTTGTGCATATTTTTCCTTTGCGAGTGTAGCAGTATACAAGTGAAGGGCTCTTGCCTACTCTTACTTGTATGCTTGCTACCTCATTTGTTGACCTTTGTGGAGCGCCAAGGTAAGACCAGATACTTGAGATCTGGACTTACCAAGAGAGCCTCCTAGTTACTTAACGTAACATAAGGGAAATCTGTTCAAGGGGAGACAGTAGGCTATGAGCATGCTTGCGCTCTGCCTAGGCTCCTTGTACCTTGTATTCCACTGCTAGACTATATTAGTGAGAAAGACAGCATTGTGTTTATTAACTTTAATTGCGTATGTTTTAGGAATAATTCACGCCTTATTTTAGCCTAGGTTGATGCATAGTGCACAACCCAGTTTGGCTGTTACGTTGGCTAAGGAAGTACTGTTTTTGAGTGGCTATTATTAGTGCTGTCACAGAGTTGTTGCACTCCCTTGTTGTATATATATGTATCCTACTTGTTGGTGTATTTAAGATACACGCTTTGGTGTCCTGCCCCTGCATTATTTCTGTTCTATATTCGACGAGCATCTTAGAGCATCAGACGTTTTCAGAAGATTCCTTACCTGATTGCTGTAGGACTAGACTTCCAGTGTTTTCATAGAGCATTGAAGAGTTTAGTGTTGAGTACAGACTCACACTAAAGTTAATGTAAGCCATTATACTCCTTTATTAAATTTTGTTATAGTTTATTTAAGCATTGTTATTACTTGAGAGCATTTTATTAACGCAAAAGTACTCCTGTTGTGAGTAGGCTTTGCCGTCACCGGAAAGCCTTTGTAGAAGTGCACTAAAACCCAGTTAATTGATACCCTGTTATCCAGTAGATTAACTCTGGAGGGTTTAAGTGTTTTGTTCACCGGCGTAATAGTTCGAGGGTTTGCAATTAGCGTACCGTTGTTGCAGATATAGCCTATCTTCTAGTCCATTATTAAGTGCCCTTGTTTATTTCGTAGTGCCGGTCGTAACATACTTTGGACCCCTAGAGCTCCCGTTACTCCCTAGCTGAATTCACGCTATTCAGGTATTGACTCAAGTCGTCTTCGATCCAACAAACACGTTATTAGTTACTAATCCTAAATAATTTAATCTGAGCCCTGCTGTGTCTACTGTTGAAACCAGGGCCTAATGAATCAATCCCTATTTTCCTAATCTAAACAAAAGTGATATTCTTCCTCTATTCTTAAGAATTAACCACGTCCACTGGGCCTTCTGTGTCTATTCCCGAGACCAAGGCTTCAATACATATAATCTAATAACTCATCCGACACAAACGTCGTTACTACACAAGTACCTTAACACTTATATAAAGTCTCACAAATTTACCGGCCGGAATCACAAGTTCCCTCTCAAATATAATATTGGGCTTTGTCACCCAGTTACTCCAATTACATTGGTTTACAATATTTACCTCAATAACACCCTCGAATTATACTCTCACGTAATCCTATTACAAACACGCTATGTTTACAATATACCTTAATCAATAACCGTTCAAACAAAAGATAAGCCGTGCCTCCAAAACGCCTACACGGAACAGATTCACGATTATATTCCTTTACATATATTCTGAGGAATTCTTTGTTATACATGATATTCTTTACACTTTTCCAAAACTACCCCAATGACCCTTCCTATTTATATGGATATAACTTCCTCTCCAAACATAAGAAAACCGTGAGTTGTATGGACTAGTGTCTTTCTATATAGTTTCCTTATTAACAAATTAGTTCATGATTTTAGGTGGACTAGTGTTCTTTCCTAGCTATAGCTGATCTATCGGGCAACTAAACAAAACTGTTTCCCCTTGAGATTATTGCTTGCCCCTCATTCTAGAAGAATGTATATTTGTTCTCCCCTCTTTCCTTTATACTTAAATCTTTCCTATCAGATCCTATCTAATAACAACTCTTGGCATTACGCCTTGGCTAACAAAAATAACTAATTAACCCTCCCACATTCTTTCGACGCGATCGCGTCATAATGCCACCCCCCCCAAGAATGGTCGTATGACGCAATCGCGTCATAATGCCACCTGTAAGTTAGATTTTTTTTTTTTTTTTTTTTTTTTTTTTAAAGAGACAATGAACGGAGGAAGGAAAAACACAGATAAAACAAAAAGGTCCATGTGCCTAAAGGCATCCTCCATTCATAAAATGTTTGTAACAACTGGATTTTAACATTTGTAGATTGTAAGTTTGTGGAAAGCAATTCGAGGGAAGTGAATTCCAAAGAGTAGTAGCTCTGGGGATAAATGAATTCTGATAAGCAGAAGTTCAGCATTGTGGAGGAGAAAGTGTAAATTCATGGGCGCTCTCAGCTGCCCTAGTTCTACGGGGAAAGATGTGGAGAGGCGGCACAATTGAAGCAAGTTCCTCGGAACAATTGCTGTGAAAATATCTGTAGAATAATGCAAGGGATGCAACGTTTCTTCGTATGGATAATGTAGGAAGGTCCTGTGTGATTGCAGGGCTATTTATTAATCTAATAGCTTTATTTTGAATTTTGTCCAACTGCCTCAATGCAACCACTCCACTTCCACTCCACAGAGGTGAACAGTAATCCATCTGAGAACGCACATGACTTTTATATGTTACGGCCAACTGCTCGTCAGTGAAGAATTCTCGAACTCTGTACAGGAGCCCCAGTTTTTTAGAGGCATTCTTAGCAATGCTTCTAACATAATGTGTCCAGCTCAAGTTAGCAGTCAATGTTACACCGAGAATGTCAATACTAGGGGAAGTGGGAATATTTACATCATTAAAAAATATATGGGAGTCAGTGAGATTCTGTCGGTTAGAAAATTGAATGTACTTTGTTTTCTGTGAATTAAAGGAAACTAGATTATTTTGTCCCCATTCATTAATTCTAGAAAGGTCCTGGTTCAGAGAAATTGCAGTGTTTATTTTTAAATTTATAAGATCGGGTTGGGTGAAAGAATTGGTAAATGCTACCAAGGCCTGGGAGAGAAAATGGAATTCAGGCTATTCCCTGAGTCTCCCGAAACCTTGGCGGTAGTACTTCCCTGGGCGGGGCTGCCTACCCCTACTACAGTACCTACAAAATTCGCCAAAAATAAGTTTATGACTCGATTTTGACGCAATTTGGACTGGTAAGTTAGGCATCAGTAAGTTACAAAAGGAAGTATCTAGCAACCCCATAGCATCCCTCTTTGAGGAGCCCGGGCCTTTGTAAAGTCAGTAGTTTCCCGGCCCCAAGACTGTGAGGCAGGGTCCCGGCCCTTTAAATTCTTGGCTCCCTCTCTCTGGCCCACCATGCCTAGCTATAGGCAGGCAATTATGGATTATTTCATCTACCCAGTGAAAGTGATTAGTGAATAATTTTAATTATATATGTATATAAGGTGTTACTTGTGGCTTTTGGTGACTGAGGGGAGTGAATCTTGGTTAATCCCTTGAGTATTGATGCAGTTTTGTCTAGGTATCATTGATGACTTTACACTATTTTTTGCTTGAAGTACAAATATTTTGTAGGTAGTAGGGGTAGGCAGCCCCGCCCAGGGAAGTACTACCGCCAAGGTATCGGGAGACTCAGGGAATAGCCTGAATTCCATTTTCTCTCCCAGGCCTTGGTAGCTGGATACATATCTTTCTGCCTCACACATCAGGGGTATCAGGAAAACCCTCTTTATATAACATACACATCCAACTTCAGGACATTGCCCTACATCGCTATCCTCTATCCATAAAACACTACTCTTCCCACTTCATATCATACATGCAACACCATACACTTACCTAATAAATATGGCAGTACAATTGTTAAGAGCAAACCTGGTGGTCCCTCGGATATCCACCCCCGGCAGGGTTGGGTCATTGACACAGGGCCCTCCCGGTCGTCATCATGCGACTGTGTCAAGAGCATTGCAACGTCCCAAAGCTGCTCGTCGGTGCAGCTTTTTCTTTAGTAATATAAGGGGACTTCACTCTAACATCAATTCTGTACACCAATTTCTTCAAGCAGAATCCCCTACTCTCCTTTTTTTGACAGAGACTCAAGTAACATCCACATCTGACACGTCTAGATTTAATTTTCCAGGTTATCAACTGCTCCAAAATTTCAGACCTAAAGGAGGTGTATGTTGCTTCGCAAAATCTGAAATTGCCCTGGACGAGGTTACTAGTTTCAATTGTCCCTATTTTGATTATTCTATATACAAATTAATTTCTGCTGGTAAATTTAAATACTTATGTTGCATCTACCGTTCCCCAAATACTCCTCCAGAGCAAAGTCTTTTTGATTCTCTGTCCTCACAACTCAGTGACCTCAACTTAAATGCTTCTTCTGAAATCACTGTGTTGGGTGATTTTAATGTCCATAATGTTGAATGGCTCACTCATTCAGCCAGGACTGATGATGCTGGTCTTGAATGTGAGCTATTTGCAGACTCATTTAATCTCACTCAACTAGTCAACCAACCCACCCGTGTACCAGATAATCCTAATCATAATTCCCACCTACCGGACTTATTTTTAACAACCAATTCAGAAAATTATGATGTTACAGTGAGGTCCCCGCTTGGATCTTCTGATCACTGTCTGATACAGGCCACCTGTCTATCACCTACCACACCTTCCCACTCTGAACCTGTTTTGGTGGCTAAATGGCATTACGATAGGGCAGACTGGGAGGGTCTTCAAGGTTTCTTTATTGATATTCCCTGGACCTCTTTCTTTTCTAATGATGCACACTGCACCTTGAGCCACATACAAGATTTTGTAAAAATTGGAATGGAAACTTTTATTCCTCATCAAAAGTACAGTAAAAGATCTAATTCACCTAAATGGTTTGACCATAATTGTGCTAGAGTAACTGAACAAAAAGCAACAGCCTACAATGCATACACAAGATCAAAAACACATGAAGCCTTTAATTACTTTAGAAACATCAGAAATCATGCCAAAACTGTATTAAACCTAACTAAATCAAACTTTCTCCACAAGCAGGCAAATAAACTTCTAAATAATCCAAATGATAACAAAATATTTTGGTCTACTCTTAACTCATTCAAATCCAACTTCACTACTGCTTCATCCATTCCACCTTTAAAATCTCCGACTGGCAATCTTGTAAGTGACCCAAGAGGTAAAGCTAACCTTCTTGTGGATATTTTCTCCACCAACGCAACCTTCGATGAAATAAATCAAGATGTCCCTGTACTTAATTTTAATTCACCTGAAATTCCCTCACTTAAGATCCACACCAGACATGTCAAAACTATTTTGCAGAATCTCTCAGTAGATAAGGCTCCTGGTCCAGATGAAATTCCTCCAATAGTACTTAAGAATTGCTCCTTGGTGCTCGCTCCTGTATTGGCAAATTTTTTCCGTCTGTGTACTCATACCTCATGCTTCCCAGTACCCTGGAAAGAAGCAAACATTCATCCAGTTCCTAAAAAAGTTGCCTCTTCAGATCCATCAAACTACAGACCAATAGCTATAACTTCCACTCTTAGTAAAGTCTTTGAAATTATATTAAATAATCACATAATTAAGCATCTTGAGAATAATAAATTAATCAGTGATAGGCAATATGGTTTTAGACGATGTCGATCAACTGCAGACATTCTTTGCCTTCTTACGCATCAAATCAACCAAGCTACAGACCAACATGGTGAAACACATACAATAGCACTGGATAATTATATCAAAGGCATTTGATAGAGTCTGGCATCAATCCTTATTGTCGAAGATGTCACACTACGGCCTTGCATCATTAGTTCCACTAATTTCTTCTTATCTTCATAACAGAAAAATATGTGTAATGGTAGATGGCCTTTATTCTCAATTTCACTCAATAAATGCTGGTGTTCCCCAGGGATCAGTTTTGGCCCCAATTCTGTTCCTCATTCATATCAATGATCTCATATCTACCACTCATAATCCAATACATTCCTACGCAGATGACTCAACACTCCACAGTTCCTTCACATTCACCAATTCTTTCACCCAACCCGATCTTATAAATTAAAAAATAAACACTGCAATTTCTCTGAACCAGGACCTTTCTAGAATTAATGGATAGGGACAAAAGAATCTAGTTTCCTTTAATGCACAGAAAACCAAGTACATTCAATTTTCTAACAGACAGAATCTCACTGACTCCCATATATTTTTTAATGATGTAAATATTCCCACTTCCCCTAGTATTGACATTCTCGGTGTAACATTAACTACTAACTTGAGCTGGACACATTATGTTAGAAGCATTGCTAAGAATGCCTCTAAAAAACTGGGACTCCTGTACAGAGTTCGAGAATTCTTCACTGACGAGCAGTTGGCCGTAATATATAAAAGTCATGTGCGTTCTCAGATGGATTACTGTTCACCTCTGTGGGGTGGAAGTGGAGTGGTTGCATTGAGGCAGTTGGACAAAATTCAAAATAAAGCTATTAGATTAATCATTAACCCTGCAATCACACAGGACCTTCCTACATTATCCATACGAAGAAACGTTGCATCCCTTGCATTATTCTACAGATATTTTCACAGCAATTGTTCCGAGGAACTTGCTTCAATTGTGCCGCCTCTCCACATCTTTCCCCGTAGAACTAGGGCAGCTGAGAGCGCCCATGAATTTACACTTTCTCCTCCACAATGCAGAACTTCTGCTTATCAGAATTAATTTATCCCCAGAGCTACTACTCTTTGGAATTCACTTCCCTCGAATTGCTTTCCAAAAACTTACAATTTACAAATGTTTAAATCCAGTTGTTACAAACATTGTATGAATGGAGGATGCCTTTAGGCACATGGACCTTTTTGTTTTATCTGTGTTTTTCCTTCCTCCGTTCATTGTCTCTTTAAAAAAAAAGAAAAAAAAAATATTTATCAATACATTCTGCCTACAAAATATATACATTATAATCACAAAGACGACACAGAAATGCTTGCAGGAAGTATGGTAAGTACTCTATGGAATTTTAGTTATATTACAGTATATAATTATTATATATATATATATATATTATATATATATACAGTATACAGTATATAACAGCCCCAAGGTCCCGAGCAAGCCCAAGGCCCCTAATCGAGTATTTATATTATTATTATATTTTGTATTTTATTTAAATATTTATTTATTTGATTTATTACTGTTTTTATTTTTCATTTTTTATTTATTTCATTTTATTTATATGTTTATTTTATTTATTTTATATATATATATATATTTATTATATACCGTATATATTTTAGTTTTATTCCTGTTCCCCAGGGTGTCTCGCGGATCGGTCCCGAGCAAGCCCTTGGCCCATAATCGAGTATTTGTATTATTATTATATATTTTTGTTTTATTTATATATTTATTTATTTGATTTATTATTGTTTTTATTTATTTTATTTTGTTTATTTTATATATATATATATATATATAATTATATACCGGTATATATATTTTTTTTTTTTATTCCTGATCCCCAGGGTGTCTAGCGGATCAGCCCGAAGGTCCCGAGCAAGCCCAAGGCCCATAATAGAGTATTAATATTATTATTTCATTTATATTTTATTTATATAATTATTTATTTGATTTATTTTTATTTGATTTTTTTTTTTTCATTTTATTTATATATATTTATTTTTATTTTATATATATATATATATATATATATATATATATATATATATATATATATACCGTATATATATACCGTATATACTGTATATATATATATAAGAACATAAGAACATAAGAAAATGGGAGTCTGCAGAAAGCCGATTGGCCTAAGCAAGGCAGATCCCTGTGGATATATATATATATACATATATATATTTTTTATTCCTGTTCCCCTGGGTTTCTAGCGGATCAGCCCCAAGGTCCCGAGCAAGCCCAAGGCCCATACTCGAGTATTTATATTATTATATTTTTATTTTATTTATATATTTATTTTATTTATTATTGTTTTTATTTATTTTATTTTATTTATTTTATATATATATATATATATATATATATATATATATATATATATATATATATATATATATATATATATATACCCACACACATATACACACATTTTTGTTACCATTCATTATATTTTGTTTGACACCTTGTTTATATATATTTATATATTACTTTATTTGTGTGTACAATAGAATTATTTCTGAATTTATTACTTGAAGATAACCTGACTTTCTTGTTTTGTTTTTACACTGTCAACCCAGGAGCCATTTCCCTTCTCGTTGGAAAGGGTTGTGGCCCTACCAGGTAAGTAAAATTGACAACCTTCATGACTGACATGTGTTCTATGAACATTATACAATTATTGGCAAGGACAATTATATAAAAGTGTTGTATATTGTGGCAAAGATATACAACTGTATAAACATTCTCATATATTTACATAACAATAACAATGCATGGAAACAATTGCGCATAGCTCGCGAACCAACTATGCTATATTATTTTGGTTTTCACCATTAGAAAGAGCATAATATTTCGATTACAGTGATATAACCAGTTATATACGTATCCGAGCAAATAAAGCAATGCCGAGGTGGTGAACAGCTCGGAACCCGGCTAGCGTCGGCGGAACGGAGACGAGTGAAGCGTAAATATTCGCATTTTGGCTCTTCATTTCAAATATTTATAGAGCAAAAACTATTTGCCGTATGAACTTTTAGGTTTGTTATTCTCTTCAGCATTATCTGCCGTATTCATACAGCCTAAATTGAGAACCATAGTCATCGTAACAACGAAATAACTCGCAAATGTAATAAACCATATCATGCAAAATCATACTGTTTTTGTTTTCGGTCACTGCTTGAGAACTATTGAAGATAAACAATTTCTGTTTTCAGATTTGGAAAGAGGAGAACAAATACTATTATTATATCGTCATCACTCACAATTTCGAGATAGGACGGTGTGAAGACAATTGCCCGGGGAAAACTTTTATTCCGGAGTCGTTTACACTTTCATATTTCGAATTTATTTACATTTTTTTTTTTTTATAATGTAGTATAGTTATTCCTCTTTCCATTGACATATGATACATCACAATAAACAGCATTCTGGTGGATGAAAATACAGAAAAACACAAGGCTTCGAAAACTCGCCCAGCCTGGTATTTCATGGCAAATTAGAGAAGGGCTCACCATTTGCAATATAATTAAGTTACCGGATGCGAGAGAGTTAATACACATCATCATATTATAAATACATAATAGTCTAAATTCTTTTTCCTTTAGTTTTGTCCGAGAAGGACACATCAATTTTTATTGGAACCACCAGGTTAGTCAAACATTTTCTCTCTTTCTTTTTTAATCTTATGCGGGCCCAATATGGGTCCTTAAACAAATATATTTATGGGTGCTGGAATCAGGTGTGAGTACTGGAACTGTGTTTTACCACCTCAGAGCTGGCCAATAGCTCCTCTGGAAATCCTAACTCCCGTCCACTTTCTGTCGTCCCTCTTGAATTGCTTGACTGTGTGTGTGTAGGCTAGCAATGAGATGACAGGCGGCAGGATACTGAAGGTGTATCCACCGAGTGGGCGAAAGTGAGGAGAGATCAGGGGTGGTCTGTACTGTTGCTGTAGATAAGGGCAGGGTAGCTGGAATGGTTGGCTCCTGGTTTCCCTTTATGCCCGAGCGAGAAAGAGCAAGCGGGTTGCAAGAAGCTATCCCGGTGAGTTCCAAGGGGTGAGTGACCCCTGTAACCTTTCCGCGCCAGACTTTCCCGCCTCCCGCTCTCCCGCGCTGTGATTGGCTGAGCGGCACGCACGGCAGCCCGCTCGCTTTGAATTCTTGCCTCCTCCACCTCCACTCTCTTCTCCTCAAAATAAGTTCCTGGAAGCTGGTTATAAACATCTTTCAGTGGCTTACGGGAGTACAGGGCTGGCACCGAAGTATTGGATCGAGTATAACCAGAGGAAACTGCTCGGGAAGAGAAAGAGAGATACTTTTGAGTTGAGGTAGAGAGTTCAGCTCCATGCTCCGATAATGGAGGCCGCTGATTGGTTGGCTGGGAAGGTGTGGCGTGTTGTGGCCGAGAACTGTCAAAGTCAGCTGACGGTGCAAGCAAATAGAAGGGAGCGCGGTGATTGGCGGATGGCTCTTCTACTTTAAGGCGAGCTCCTGATCGCCGCAACACCGTTCCCCTGAAATTTTTTGGCATCTGGCTGCCACTCTACCAGTCCACTGTGCTCACAGAGACATCTGTGTAGCTGGAGGGCAGGATTCTGATTTCCCACGACAATTTTGGCTACTAGAACCTCCCCGGGATGACTGAGAAGCTGTTTGAGAGCTTGAGTGGTATTTATTCTTTGCCCTTGTCCGTCGACTATTGCTACTAGTCGACGGAGTCGGTACTGAGGGTCAGAGGGGAGAGGCATGGTGCCTTGCAACTGGCAGGCACGTGCCCCGGGGGTCCTATTTATAGCCTCGTCCGGGTACCTGATTGGTGGGCGGCTAGTCCTACCACTACGAGTGAGGGTCTCGGTGGGGCCCTTGAAATTAGTCGCTCTAGCTGTATTCCTATCCTGAACGTTAGGTAAGGGATTTTCTTTAGATTCATTTACTTTAGCTGTGGGAGAGCCATTTATACGTTTGCTTTCAAGAGATACGTCTCTCGTTTCTATCTCGTCTCGGAAACACTCGTCCTCACTACTTAAAGTCTTATTGAAATCTCTCGGGGAAACTGAAACTTTGCTGTCTGGGACCATAGACTTTTCATCCTCGGTAAGCTCATAATAGTCATCTTCCCCACTGAGTATGATTTCTTCGCTTCCTACCTCTCCTTCTGGCCCAACCTCAGGGAGACTCTCTTGATGTTTACGACTAAGTGACCACCAGAACGGAGATCCCTCTAAATAGTTCCTGTTCAGAGTAGGACCTCCAACGTCTGGCCAAGCTGAGGAAGTACCAGGGTCATCAACCCTGGATTCTATCTCCTCTTCGCTACTCCACCCGCTCATATCTGGGGGAAGAATACCTTCATATCGTTTGGTATGACGAATATGGGTAACTGACACAATATCTCCATGATGCAAGTACAACATTTGATAGGGCCCATTTATCTCTACAACCCTGAAGGGACCCTCGTATTTCTCCTCCAGTTTACCAGCTCGGGTGGGATCATGTCTCTTCACCAAAATATATTCCCCCCGGTAATAAGGATTATTAAGAGAAACTTTCTTAGGCTGTTGCTGGGCAATATGATCAGGGACTTGCTGTCGTCGCTCCCCTTGTTCCTTCCAATATTTTCCAGGTTGGGAATATTGCGCGGAAGAACTGGGGTAGGGCAATAATCGTTCTTGAGGCAATTTCGGCGTGCTGCCAAAGATAATCTCATAGGGAGAATACCCAGTAGTTCTACAAACCGTGGTATTTATCCCCCAGATAATTTCTGGCAGAAGTTCCGGCCAACCTCGGGCGATTTTCTCCCCTTGTGAGCTCAAACTAGCCCGGATGCAATTGGCTAACACCCTATGGTTCCTTTCACATACAGCATTTCCCTGAGGGTAATACGGGGAGGTGTGCTGTATCTTGTAGCCCAAGGTTTCTCCCAAGTGTTGCCAGATCTCGTTATAAAATTATCTTCCCCTGTCACTCAGAATACCTCCAGGGGTGCCATATACAAAAATTACCTTTTCCAAGATAACCTTAGCCACCGTTTCAGCTTTCTTGTCCGGAATAGCACAAGCAACCGTGTATTTGGAAAAGATATTGACACAGGTCAAGACGTACCTTTTATTTGTCTGTCTGGGCAGAGGTCCCATTATGTCCACTGATAATTTGGCCCATGGTGTACCAGCTGTGATATTTCCGGGCGACTGTCTAGGTCCCCTTCCATCTTTGCCCCTCCGACATCCCAAACAATTTTGAACAACTTCTTTAAGGATCTGGTCGGCCCTCTTGGTCCAGTACCTTTCATTAAATTGTTTTAGAACCCGAGACTGTCCCAAATGAGCCCCCCCTCCTTCTTGTCCGTGGAGAATTTGAATCATATGTTTAGCCTCCGAATAATCAAGTACGACCCGATCTTTAGAATCCCTCCAGGCTCCCTTCGAAAACTTTACTTTGTTACCATATCTAGGGTCATGTTTTTGCCTGTGAGGTTCAGTGGGTTGGATGGGTGCTACCGGTAGTCAAGACAAGCAATCGGCATTAGTGTGTAATTAACCTGGTCTATGCCTAACTTCAAAAGAGTATTCTTCCAAAATCCCCTTCCACCTGACAAATAGTCCGCCTTCCGTTTTCATTTTCCTGAGCCATTGCAAGCTATGGTGGTCCGTAATAACTTCAAAGTGGACCCCGGCTAGATAGGGACGGAAATATTGTACAGCCCACAGTAGAGCCAAACATTCTTTTTTAGTAATGCTGTAATTCTTTTCGCCCTTATTCAGCGTTCGGCTAGCACAAGCCACTATGCTTTCCTTTCCATCTACTTTCTGGGCCAATACGGCTCCGAGCCCTACATCGGAAGCATCGGTATATAGCTGAAACGGCTTGGTGAAATCCGGATGACAAACTATGGGGTTCGAAGTAAATTTTTGTTTCAAGTAATCAAAAGCTACCTGGCAACTCTGATCCCAGTTGAACTCCTCCCTTTTTCCAGTCTCTGAGTCATGGGGCGAGCAATCTTTGAGAAGTTGGGTATGAACCTTCGATAGTATGATGCCATTCAACGCTCGAATCTCTTTGACAGAGGACGGAGGTGAGATTTCGGCAATATATCTCACTTTATGTGGGTCCGGTTGGATACCTTTACTGGAAACCACGTGCCCTAGATATGCCACCTCACGGGCCCCTAATTGGCATTTTGAAGGCTTCAGTTTAAGTCCTGCCGCCCTGATTCTTTCTAACACTTCTTGTAGTCGGTGAATATGTTCCTCCCAATTAGCGGAAAAAATTATATTATCATCCAAGTAAGCCAAACAAGTTTTCCAGGTTAATCCCCTCAATACTTCGTCCATGACTCTTGTGAAACTGGCGGGGCCATTGCAAACTCCAAACGGCAAGACAGTAAACTGGTAGAGTTTGCCTTCGCCGTGGCAAATGCGGTTTTCTCTTGATCCTCTGACCTAACTGGTACTTGCCAGTATCCACTCTGTAGATCTAGGGTAGAGAGCCAGGTTGACCTATTGAGTGATTCTAACGAGTCAGCAATACGAGGTAGGGGCTGCGCATCTTTGATGGTGACATCGTTTAATTTTCGATAATCTACACAGAACCGAGTAGACCCATCTTTTTTTTTTACTAGGACTACTAGAGATGACCGCGGACTGTAGAATTCCACTACTATTCCCTGCTTAATCATGTCCTAAACTTGTTTCTTTTCTTTTTGTCTCATAATAGGGTTTTGTCATCTATAGGGTTGCCTAATAGGAGGCACTTGAGTGTGTATCTCATGGGTATCTGGCTCGAGCCGATCCGTGGTCCCCTTCGTTTTGAGCAAACACATATCGGTATGTCCAGAGCAATTCATGTAAGGTATTGGCTTGATTTGACGTTAATTGTTTCGGAATTTCAGGTAAGTTCACGGGTCCGTCAGTTCCAACAGTGGTGGGTTGAGCGGGTGTGACTTGTCCTAACAGTTTTCCTTTTTTTATAATTAATCGTGTCATCACCAAAATTAGCTAGAACTAGTTTCCTCTGGTCGGCAGTAATAAAGGTGGGAGATATTCTCACCTCATTCTGTGCATCAGGTTCAATAATCCCGGCAGTCATGCCTGGGGTTGGAAGAATCTCTATCATTTTCCAAGATCTAGGAGGGATAGACAGTTTTCCTGTGGTAGCTACTATTTGAGGTCGGAGAGTGGTCGTTGTGTCTTTCGGCCCACACTGGATAGTTACTCCCAACTGACTCATAAGATCTATACCCAGATACCCATTGACTCCACTATTTGATTTTCCCGATAAAACACAGAAATCGGTGGTGAATGTAATTCCTGTCCATTGTACTACCGCCGTATTAGTTCTCCCTAGGATCGTCAGTGGTTGATCCCCGGCTCCTGACAACTGAATACTGGTTTGATTTATTGGGCCCATTTCTTGCTAATTTTTTTTTTATGAAATTCTCTAGAAGACAACTTCGGTTTGCCCCCGTATCAATTAACATGTTAGCAGCTTTCACATTTATGACTATAGTTTCACAAGGCGTTTGTCTCTCTAAGATATTGACTTCACTATACCGCCCTTCTATGCGAGGTTTCACAGAAAATGTTCTCTCTCTTCCGGCATCATGACTTTTGGCTGGTTTTCTGTCTCCCGATATTCTACCGGAAGCATTCCTCCCCGGTTTGGATCGGTTCCCCTGGGTAGAGGTTGATCGTTTGGAAGTGCGGGTCTGGGGTCAAATCTAGGAGTTGGGATTTGTGGACGGTTGGTACAGTTCCTAGCTAGGTGTCCGGTCTGTCTACAAGTGAAGCATCGGATCAGGGCTCTCGGATACCCTTTTCTTGGGTTCTCCTCCTCCCCTTTTTGTTTTTCCTCTTTTACTTCTCGAGCCTCCATAATCTATTTAATGACCTCCATAAGTTCCTTAGTAGTATTGACCTCAAGAATGATGCAATGCTTTCTAACCTCCACCGGGCAGGCTTGGATCATAATCTCCCTGATCTCAGTTTCCAGGCTCTCTTGGTCCATATGGGGATACGCCAGTTTAACATTCTTAGCGATTTCCCTCCTCAGGGCTCTCACATTTTGGCCATCGAGTTTCAGACTCTTAAGTTTGTCTCTGGCATTTCTGGTGGAAGTTTCTCGGCCAAATTCTTCAATTAGAGCACTCCTGACTTCGGCCCATGACACTAGTCCCTCCAGACGCACTCTTACATCATTCAGGGCCTTGCCTAAGTGTGCCTTTCCATAGGCGATTTTCTTTCCATTTTCTCTTACGTCAAGTAGCGTGAACTAACATTCTAACTGCTCGATCCAGAGCTCGATTTCTTCCTTCCCCTCTTCCCATAATCTGAATGGCAACACGCCCGTCATTCTGTTAGATAATTATACTCAATCTAAATGATTTGTCGAATCCCACCGCTTGCCACCAAAATGTAGTATTTATTTTAGTTTCTAATACGATACTACTATTGTGGGGGATAAATCGACAGTCATTTAGAAGTTCGAATACTTTATTTAACAAACTTCCTAACTATTCTAATAACGGGTCCTTTGTTCGGGCCGAGATGAGTTCAAGACACAGATTGAATATTACGTCGATTCATGATAGGTTGTACTTTGGACCCCTAGAGCTCCCGTTACTCCCTAGCTGAATTCCCGCTATTCAGGTATTGACTCAAGTCGACTTCGATCCAACAAACACGTTATTAGTTACTAATCCTAAATAACTTAATCTGAGCCCTGCTGTGTCTACTGTTGAGACCAGGGCCTAATGAATCAATCCCTATTTACCTAATCTAAACAAAAGTGATATTCTTCCTCTATTCTTAAGAATTAACCACGTCCACTGGGCCTTCTGTGTCTATTCCCGAGACCAAGTATTCAATACATATAATCTAATAACTCATCCGACACAAACGTCGTTACTACACAAGTACCTTAGCACTTATATAAAGTCTCACAAATTTACCGGCTGGAATCACAAGTTCCCTCTCAAATATAATATTGGGTTCTGTCACCAAGTTACTCCAATTACATTGGTTTACAATATTTACCTCAATAACACCCTCGAATTATACTCTCACGTAATCCTATTACAAAGACGCTCTGTTTACAATATACCTTAATCAATAACCGTTCAAACAAAAGATAAGCCGTGCCTCCAAAATGCCTACACAGAACAGATTCACGATTATATTCCTTTACATAACTTCTGAGGAATTCTTTGTTATACGTGATATTCGTTACGCTTTTCCAAAACTGCCCCAATGACCCTTCCTATTTTTTTTTTTTTTTTTTTTTTTTTTTTTTTTTTCTATGTGATTGAGGGAGGCAAAAGGCATAACTGCCTATAGCGAGTGCCTCCCCCATAGTTGAAAGAGTGACACGGCCAAAATCAAGGGACGTTCGAGCCAAAATGCCTGGACACACGGAGTTTGAAGCAATTTAAGTCATAGGAAGAGGGAAAGACTGATTCTGGGAGAGAGTTCCAGAGCTCAGATGTTGAGTAGAAGAAAGTTTGAGAGTAACGTTTCACTCTTGGGTTGGAGAGTTGCACAGAGTAGGGGTGGGATTGAGTTGCAAGACGGGTACCACGTGCCCTACGTAAAGGAGGTGGTATGCACTGGGATAGCTCTGAGGAACACTGATTATTATAGTAGCGATAGAATAGCGAGAGAGATGCAACATTGCGGCGGAGACAGAGAGATTGCAGAGAGTTAGTGAGTGGACGGGAGTTAATGATACGAAAGGCCTTCCTTTCAACTTTGTCTAGGAGAGCGGTGTGAGAGGAACCTCCCCACACATGTGAACAATACTCAATACAAGGGCGCACTATGCCCCTGTACAGAGCAAGAAGCTGTGCAGGGGAAAAGAACCCCCTAAGGCGGTTGAGCACACCCAGCTTCTGGGAGGCTGCCTTAGCAAGACTGGTAATATGGTCCTTCCAAATGAGAGCAGAAGAAAAAGAGACACCAAGAATATTCAGAGAAGATGAAGGGTTGATTTTTGTATTGTTGAAGAATAAGGGATAGTCCGCTGGGAGATCCTGACGGGTAGATAGATGGAGAAATTGGGTTTTGGAAGCATTAAAGTTAATAAGGTTTTCTCTGCCCCAATTGGAAATAGTATTTAGATCAGAATTTAAGAGTTCTATGGCTTCATTACGTTTGTCGTTGAGGGATTGCTGGCTGGGGCGTTCTGAAAAACTAATGGAGTAGTGTAAGGTTGAGTCGTCTGCGTATGAATGGATGGGAATTAAGGTACAGTTAAGGAGATCATTTATAAAAATTAGAAAGAGAATAGGAGATAGGACAGAGCCCTGAGGAACACCGGAGTTTATAGGGTGAGGAAGTGAACAATGGCCGTCCACAACCGCAGCTATGGAACGGCCGGAAAGGAAATTAGAGACAAAGGCACAGATGGATGGATAGAAACCGAAGGAGGGTAGTTTAGAAATTAAAGATTTATGCCAGACTCTATCGAAAGCTTTCGATATGTCTAGTGCAATAGAAAAAGTCTCACCGAAGTCCCGAAAGGAGGATGACCAAGAGTTAGTAAGATATGAAAGAAGATCACCAGTAGAGCGACCCTTAAGGAAGCCATACTGGCGATCTGAGAGCAGATTATGAGAAGAGAAATGCTTAAGAAATTTGGAAGCAAGAATAGTTTCAAAAACTTTAGAAAGACAAGAGATAAGAGCAATTGGACGATAGTTGGAGGGTTGAGAGCGGTCACCCTTCTTTGGGACAGGTTGAATGTGAGCAAACTTCCAGCATGAAGGGAAGACGTTAGAGGATAGACAGAGACGAAAGAGTTTGCCTAGGCAGGGAGTCAGCACGGAAGCACAGTTTTTGAGAACAACAGGAGGAACACCGTCCGGACCGTACGCCTTATTAGTGTTAAGCCCAGAGAGGGTAGAAAGTACATCTTTAGAAGAGATTAGGATATTAGGCATAAGTAAGAGAGAGGAGGGCGGAGAGGGAGGAATAGCACCGGAATCATCCAAGGTGGAGTTTCTAGCAAAAGTTTGAGCGAAGAGTTTAGCTTTGTCAGAGGAAGAAGTGATGGTTGTGCCATCAGAGTGGGAAAGGGGAGGGAAAGACGAGGAAGAGAAATTGTTGGAGAGGTTTTTGGCTAGATGCCAGAAAGCTTGGGAAGAGCTAGAGTTGGATAGTTCAGTGCATTTATTATTGATGAAAGAGTGTTTGGCAAGTCGAAGAACAGATTTGGCTTGATTCCGGGCAGAAACATATGAAGAATGAGAGTCTTGAGTTTTAAGGCGTCGGTACCGTTTGAATGCTTCCTCCTTATTGCGGACAGCAGTAGAACAGGCGTGAGTAAACCAAGATTTTTTAGCATTAGTCTGAGAGAAAGAGAATGGAATGTAAGCTTCCATGCCCGATAGGATTACCTCGGTAATGCGTAATAAGTTATATGGATATAACTTCCTTTCTAAACATAAGAAGCCTGTGAGTCGTATGGACTAGTGTCCTTCTATATAGTTTCCTTATTAACAAATTAGTTCATGATTTTAGGTGGACTATAGTGTCCTTTCCTAGCTATAGCTGATCTATCGGGAAACTAAACAACACTGTTTCCCATTGAGCTTATTGGTTGCCCCTCAGTCTAGAAGAATGTATCTTTTCCTCCCCTCTTTACTTTATACTTACATCTTTCCTATCAGATCCTATCTAATAACAACTCTTGGCATTACGCCTTGTCTAACAAATATAACTAATTAATACACATCATCATTTTATAAATACATGATAGTCTAAATTCTTTTTCCTTTAGTTTTGTCCTAGAAGGACACATCAATTTTTATTGGAACCACCAGGTTAGTCAAACATTTTCTCTCTTTCTTTTTTAATCTTATGCGGGCCCAATATGGGTCCTTAAACAAATATATTTATGGGTGCTGGAATCAGGTGTGAGTACTGGTACTGTGTTTTACCACCTCAGAGCTGGCCAATAGCTCCTCTGGAAATCCTCACTCGCGTCCACTTTCTGTCGTCCCTCTTGAATTGATTGACTGTGTGTGTCAAGGCTAGCAATGTGACGACAGGCGGCAGGATACTGAAGGTGTATCCTCAAAGTGGGCGAAAGTGAGGAGAGTTCAGGGTTGGCCTGTACTGTTGCTGTAGATAAGGGCAGGGTAGCTAGAATGGTTGGCTCCTGGTTTCCCTTTGTGCCCGAGCGAGAGAGAGCCAGCTGGTTGCAAGAAGCTAACCCGGTGAGTTCCGAGGGGTGAGTGACCCCTGTATGAATGAATGATGGCTTGAGTAAAGTTGGAATGTAGAAGAGTTTGGAGAGAGGAAGATGAAGTGGAGAAATGCGAAGTAAAGTAGTAGATGAAAAGTTCTCGGGCTCAACCAAGATGCTCCATTGTTTATTTATTTTGATGTGAGAGGTGTAGTAATTTTGTTAGCTTCTTCTGTGCCGCTACTGAGGGACGTTTTCCTGCTGCTACAGTGTTCTTGATGTCTGTAATCATGTGTCCGATGGTCTCTTCCAGCTCGCTGGCGGTCATCCCAAGGTCTATGTCCTCGTCTCCTTCCTCCATCCCCTCCACATCGACGTCTTCTCCTATGGTGGAGTCGGAGTATTCAGACGATGTAGAGGAGTTGGTTGCCACTGGTTCTTCGAGGATGGCAGGTGCTGGAGTCGACGCTGCTGCTGGTCCGGCAATGTTGACTGCTGGTGGCGGTGGTGATGCAGAGACTGTTGATTGTGGTGGTGGTGGGGGTCTTGAGAGGGGTTTCTGGATATCCAGTCTCCTTCTCGGGTGGCTTCTTTGCCTCATAGCCTGAGTGGGAATGAGGTTGGGTGGTGAAGGTGGTCCTGGAAGAGGTGGGATGGTAATGGTTGGGAGGTTGTTTGCCTTCAGGAGTGATGGTAGGTACTCCTGCAGGAGATGATGGTTCCCTTGGCAAAGGGCCGTAGCAGTTGTGACAACCACCTGGATTAGCTCCAGACGGTTATCATTGATGACTGCTGTGGCATGGCGTTCCTCCCTCCTTATTCTTCCATGGCTAGAGCCCTTTAGGACTTCTCCTTCAGGGCCCATAACGTTGGTGGCTTTCTCTCCTCTTTTCGTCTTTTTAATACTGAAGGACACCCTCTCATTGTTGGAAAGAGAGGGCTCAGGATGACGAGGGTTGGGCTTTTCAATGCCTGTTGAGTGGACAAAGATATCCCCTCCATTGTGAGTGATAAAACCATACCCCTTCTTGGTGTTAAACCACTTAATGTGGCCAGTAAGGGTGGTTGTGGTGCTGGAGGTCTCGTCAGGCATGCTGTAATGAGCTGGAATCAATCTTGGAATCAATCAAACCCCTGTAATCTATCCGCGCCAGACTTTATAGTCCCGCCTCCCGCTCTCCCGCACTGTGATTGGCTGAGCGGCACGCGCGGCAGCCCGCTCGCTTTGAATTCTTGCCTCTTCCACCTCGACTCTCTTCTCCTCAAAATAAGTTCCTGGAAGCTGGTTATAAACATCTTTCAGTGGCTTACGGGAGTAAAGGGCTGGCACCGAAGTATTGGATCGAGTATAACCAGAGGAAAATTCTCGGGAAGAGAAAGAGAGCGACTTTTGAGGTGAGGTAGAGAGTTCAGCTCCGTGCTCCATTAATGGAGGCCACTGATTGGTTGGCTGGGAAGGTGTGGCATGTTGTGGCTGAGAACTGTCAAAGTCAGCTGACGGTGCAAGCAAATAGAAGGGAGCGCGGTGATTGGCGGAGGGCTTTTCTACTTTAATTATTATTATTATTATTATCATTATTAAATGGAATATAATAATGAAAATTGAGTTTGGACTATAGTTCATTAGCTTTCGACTCAACCCGGGACGCCGGCGACGTTCTTTTAGTTTTATTCTAGCTATATTTAAACGTGTGTGTGTGCAGTTTTAGAAGGATCTACGGTTGTAAAATGGTTAAGTGAGATAGTTTGCAGCCTTTTAATTGGTATATGTCCTTCCTAAGCTGAATATAATCATCTAATAGTTGCCGTAATACAGGGCGATACCGGTAATGAATGGGTTAAATAGGCACTTCTAAATATAATCCATGCAAAGTAAGCTCACAGTAGTATCACTTTGGTTTAACGAAGATTAACTTAATAATTAATGACAATAAAACTCGCCAGTGATAGCAAAACATCGCCAATCAACCAACCAACCATGGCCCCACAATACCAACACGTGATAGAACCAGCCTATCACGATGAAGAATTGTTATGACGTGTCACCGGTTGCCATGGACACAAAGAAAGGAACTATGTAATGCAATAAACAATACGGGGTTATATAATTCCGCACAGGCACTGAACCCAATAGTGTTCCAACGAAAAAAGGAATGAAGTGGTTGCAAATAATATTATATCGTGCACAGTAGGTAATCTCTCTACCTCTCTCTCTCTCTCTCTCTCTCTCTCTCTATATATATATATATATATATATATATATATATATATATATATATATATATACCTGTATATATATACCTATATATATATATATATATATATATATATATATATACCTATACAGTATATATATATATACCTATATATATATGTATATATATATACCTATATATATACCTATATATATATATATATATATATATATATATATATATATATATATATATATATATATATATATATTAGCGTTTGATATACGTCTTGTGAACCACTAGAAATTCAAATAAAAGTCTGTGTAGGTTATCACGTAGGCAAGAGCACTGAAGCTCACCAGGCCAGTAAGTGCTAGTACGTGATTTGGCCAACAAACATTTTCAGCTGGTACGTAATCGCCTTGCACATCAATATTAGAGGAGCATGAAAGCCTTTGCAAAACTAACATCCTGTTGGTGTTCTATATATTATGAAGGGTGATGTTCAGTCGCCCAATGAAGTGATGTCTCGGCACCAAGTATATTTTGACCAATAATTGATGTCAGCAATATCTAAACTTGACGTATTTATTTCGAGTGATATATCCAAACATGTTCCATCATTTACCCACCCTATTAAACATCTGACAGACATTAATACAGCACAGAGCGAGCAAAACGCAATGACAGCCAAGACATGACTCATTAGTGCTACCGTATTGTGGGTATGGTAAACTGTATGGTCATATAGTTTGATTGAGAAGAGAAGTTCACAGTGAAGTGAATACCTGAAAGGAGAACTTATACACACATGTTGGGCAAACGTTTTATTGTGGTGACACGACAGTTTCGATTCTTTCTGGAGTCATATTCAGGCGTGCTCGCCCTTCCCCCAATAGCAGTGTTGCCCATTTAGCTACTTTCCCGCTAGATCTAGGGGTATTGCCTTCGATCTAAAGGCACTTTTTTACATCTGGCGACAACTCTAACGATAATCTAGACATTTGAGCCATTGTAGAGAGTTATTGTAAACATTGTTGCATTACTCTAGCGATTTTCGGCATTCATTTACAGACTAGCGTACTAGATTTGGTAACCCTGCCCAAAGGGATTGCCGAGGGAGTCGTAACTGTCGTGTCTTCACAACAAAACATTATTCCATCATGTGGGTTTTAGTCTCTCCATAACTTGATAGCATTACAACAAATACTATTTGATAGTAGAAATATGTGATAGTATATTGGTTTTGATATATTTTGTTTTTGTCTATGTGAGTAGGGGAGACAAAAGGCAGAACTACTTGCAGGGAGTGCCTTCCCCATAGTTGAAAGAATGACAGGGCCTATATCAAGGGATGTTTGAGCCAAAATGCCTGGACACACAGAGTTTGAAGTAATTTAAGTCATAGGAGGAGGGACAGACTGATTATGGGAGAGAGTTCCAGAGCTCAGCTGTTGAATACGAGGAAGTCTGAGAGTAACGTTTCACTCTTGGGTTGGAGAGTTGCCAAGAGTAGGGGTTGGATTGTGTTGCAAGACGGGTACCACGTACCCTACATATAGGAGGTGGTATACACTGGGAGAGCTCTGAGGAGCACTGATTATTGTAATAGCGATAGAATAGCGAGAGAGAGATGCAACATTGCAGCGCAGAGAGAGAGTTGGTGAGTGGGCGGGAATTAATGATACGAAAGGCCTTCCTTTCTACTGTGTTCTAGGAGTGTGGGTGTGAGAGGATCCTCCCCACACATGTGAACAATACTCATTACAAGGACGCATTGTGCCCCTGTACAGAGCTGTGCAGTGGTAAATAACCCCTTTAGGCGGTTGAGCACACCCAGCTTCTGGGAGGGTGCTTTAGCAAGACTGGTAATATGATCCTTCCAAGTGAGAGCAGAAGAAAAAGAGATGATGTTACTATTTTGCGAGCTTTATTTATATATTTATTGTATTGTATTTTGATATATATATATATATATATATATATATATATATATATATATAATATATATATATATATATATATATATATATATATATATATATATATATATATATATATACAGTATATATATAAATATTAATATATATATATATATATATATATATATATATATATATATATATAATTATATATATATTAACCCTTGTCTATCGGGGCCCGATTTAAGTCCGTATTGAAAAATTTGGACTATGTGGCGGGGCCCGACTTAAGTCCGAGTGCAATTTTGGCGCAATATTGGCTCTGAGAGAGAGGCGAGTGACGGGAAG
>JBAKBP010012415.1:0-67599 GCA_037953745.1 Lithodes maja
CTTGGACCTTATAATCCAGAACCCCACCTCTCACACCCACAGAAAACCTACAAGAACCTAGACCAGAGAGTGCAGCTAGAGTGTGATGGAGAGCGCATCCCCCTGCCATCCTTACAGGGCATAGTGGTGCTAAATATACCAAGGTGGGTTGTATGGTTTTGTGATTTGTGTGTGTGTGTGTGTGTGTGTGTGTGTGTGTGTGTGTGTGTGTGTGTGTGTGTGTGTGTGTGTGTGAATGAGTGAGAATGAGAGTGAGAGTCGGTGAGTGTGGTATGGCCAAATGCAGATAATGGAATAAAATGAAAATATGTGATAAGTTACGGGGGAGGTTCCTCTCACACCGCTCTCCTAGACAAAGTTGAAAGGAAGGCCTTTTTTATCATTAACTCTCGTCCACTCACCAACTCTCTGCAATCTCTCTCTCTCCGCCGTAATGTTGCATCTCTCTCGCTATTCTATCGCTACCGGTACTATAATAATCAGTGTTCCTCAGAGCTTTCCCAGTGTATACCACATCCTTTACGTAGGGCACGTGGTACCCGTCTTGCAACTCAATCCCACCCCTACTCTGTGCAACTCTCCAACCCGAGAGTGAAATGTTACTCTCAAACTTTCTTCTACTCAACAGCTGAGCTCTGGAACTCTCTCCCAGAATCAGTCTTTCCCTCTTCCTATGACTTAAATTGCTTCAAACTCTGTGTGTCCAGGCATTTTGGCTTGAACGTCCCTTGATTTTGGCCCTGTCACTCTTTCAACTATGGGGGAGGCACTCGCTATAGGCAGTTCTGCCTTTTGTTTCCCTCAATCACATAGAAAAAAAAAATAAAAACAAAATGGAAGAGAAAAACGTAATATGTAGTAGTGGCCCGGTAGTCTGTGACGTCATGCCTTAACACCTTACGAGCGGCCTAGGCGGTAATTTATATGTACCGCCCAGCGGGGTGTTTTTACCCTAAATAGGGTTGTTTACGTGATCATTTTCATGCCTAAATAAGACCCAGAGCGTAAAACAAGTATCTATCCCTGAAAGGGCATAAACAGAGCTTTCCAATGACACCCCATCCATCCTTGTACGACCACTGGTTCTCTTGCAACGATCGTGCAACACGAGTGCAAAAACCATGTAATTAGGTACTTTCCCTACATAATTCCCTGTGTAGCGAGTGCGAGAGGGTGGGGGAGGGTGGGATTCATGTCAGTAGGTCCGCCACGGTGGTCTGGAGCAGTCATACGCTTGCTACGCTCCTCCCACCACTCATCTCTCTCTCTCAGCAACATTACGTGGTGAAAATGGCATACGACATAAGTTGTGAACCGCCACTTAGTCCATATTTATTTCACACGACATAAGTTGCGTGCCGCCAAAGAAGGGTTAACCTCTAAGCTGAGCAGCCCCTGTAGTATATACACCATACCCCTGTGCATAGGTATTCTGATTAATTCCTCACTAAAATCGTTAATTTACCATAAATATAATTAATACTTATCCATATGCGCCTATTTTACGTTTAATATGAAGATAGTAACCTGTAACAACAATAAACAAGTGGGAATATTGTTTGGATGGTCAAAATTATTACCAGCCGGCCGTACACCCTCTCCTCTCGAGGGCTGAAACCTTACTGACTTACTCCCTCACACTCTCCTAGTCTCTCCCTTACGCAACACACTCGCTAGTCACATGACAACAGCATGGAACAGGCCTGGAGATGGTGACATGAAAATATACCAATGAATAAGGGAATAACAGGGAAAATAGGTGATAATTGAAGGGGGGGGGGGAGGAGGAGAGGACTTTGACACATGTGAAGGCGTGATTGGAGGTATGGAGGGGAATTATCTTACTTAAACACAATTTTTTTGTTTTATGTGCCACTGGAGTGTTTTAAATGTTTTTTTTTAGGCCTAGGATCTTAACCCGCTGAGTGCCAGCCAATTTTGACGGTGTGCTTCTGCCAGTGCCAGAGTTTTTTTTTTTTTTTTTTTTTTTTTTTGGCTAAATCTATCAAGTTGGGAGAGAAAGGAAGGATAATGTTAAAAAAAACACTCCCCTTGTCCATTTTCGCCAGAAATCAGGTCCCCGATGGTCCCGAAAGTAGCTGAAAAGACACTATAGACTACAGAGACTTTTATGGTATCGGAATGTATGGGTGGGAGGGTGGTGGGAGGGTGGTTTTGGGGTTAGTGGGGGGAAGGTAGAAGGGTAATTGACTTGTGTTACACATATGAAGCCGATTGGTGAGGTAGTTTCGCCACCACGGATTTTCCTTTTTTTCCCTTTTTTTCCTTTCTACGCTGGAAGCGGGTGGTGGGAGGTGGTTGGGGGTGTGGTGGAGCGAAGGCAGAAGGGTAAGAGACTTGTCACACAAATATGGAACCGATTGGTCCAATCGTTTCGCCGCCACAGATTTTCATTTTTTTTCCTTCTGACGGGACCGACAGTCAGCGAGTGGGTTGGAGGAGGGATTTGGGATTTTTGTGGTGGGTAGCCAAAAGGGTAAGGTACATGTGGTAAAAATATGAAAGCCATAGGTGCAGTCGTTTCGCTGCTACGATTTTTTTTCGGCGAGGACGTATATATACGTCCCTGGCACTGGGCGTGACAACACCCTAGGACGTACATATACGTCCCTGGCACTCAGCGGGTTAAGAGTCTCCCCGCAGTCGCCCAGTAAAACCTCTTAAGAGTCTTCCCGCAGTGCCGGGTTAATAACATTATGGCCCCGCTAAACTGTACCATATCGGTTTACCTCACACGGGTTAGCCTTATTACCAATCTTCTTAGGTGATGCTATAAACACTCCTAAGGTACGTCATTAGATTGAGGATATCACTACGAAAAAATAATTTTGAAAATAGCAGAAATATTAAAAAAAGAAAATGCAAATCAGAGAAATTATTCGAATTACGCGTTATTTTTATCGCACATGGTCCTAATCCTTCTGCTGACGACGCCACTCCCTGGCGGTGGAGCTCTAAATTTGGCTTCAATGTTATATCAAGATAAGCAAATGGATGGGAAGGTGATGGGAGGGAGAGCTGTAGAAGCCATAGACTACAAGACCACTACTAAATAGTAGGTTTTACTCTCTTCCGTTTGGGTTGTCAAACCCGTAATTTAGAAGTGACCCTTACGTCTATGACTTCTTGCCTTGAAAATCACAACTAGAGGTGGACATCCAAATGTATTAGTCAGAATACGTATGAACCATTAACTTATCATAGAAGTAAAAAGGGATACAAGAAATGCATAGTTAAGGAATTATCCTTAACCTAACAAGTGCGCATGGGGGTAATTGAAAACGTCCCCCTGTGCTGACGTATTTGAGGTGTTTCCGTCACTAAAATATTCATTGTACCATTAATAGCATTAATAATTATCCATATGCGCCTATTATGGGTTGATTATAAAGGTATTAACCTGAAACAACAATAAAACGAGTGAAAACAGCGTTTGGATGGTCAAAATCGGAGATATAGCCCGCGAGTTGTATAATGTATGGGTGAGGCAAACTGCTTTCCCGCCAATTTCCCCCAAGGCCACTGAGACACAGTCGATCGATACTCTCTCTCTCTCTCTTGCACTCGCTTGCCATCAGTGATGACAACACCCTGCTTGCAACTCGCTAATGTTAGCACGAAAATATACCTCAGAATAAGGGAATAATAGGGAAAATAGGTGATAACTGAAGGAGAGGAGGAAAGTGGGGAAGGAGGGGAGGTAGAGGACTGAGATTTTGCATGGCCCAGGGGCCAAAAAAAAATAAAAAAATAAAAAAATAAAAATATTTTTTTTTTTTTTTTTCGATGTCAAAAGTTGATTTTTTATTTTACTTACTCTCAAGAGTCTTCCCGCAGTCCGCCGGGGGAACTCTTAAGAGTCTCCCTGCAGCTCCCGGGTTAAATAAATTCTAAAACGAAGGTACAAATTTCTTCACAAAACAATATAAAAAAAATTGCAGGTTAGCATCACCTACCTACCTATATACAGGGTGTTTCTGTTGACGTTTTCATAAATTACAGGACATATTCGTTAGGCAATAATAAGACTATTTTATTATATGACGTTCGGGGTGAGTATTTATAATTACGGAGATATTACACATAGAAAGTTATTGATAGATACAAACAAAAATGCAGTCTAAAGGGTAAAAACGAATATTTCAAAGCTAGCGTAGGGCAGAAATGCTTTGTCTAGCTACCGGTACAGTATAGAAATACGGTACTGCACATATGAGGTTCAGTACCGGTATGCTAATTCTGTAGAGTAGCAGACCTGAATACATAACATAGGGTTAAATAATGAGCAGCCTACTCCAATGTGCCTGAATCCTAGAGGTGTACACTATGCTGGGAGTTTGTAGCATGTTAATGATATTGTTCTCAGAAGTGTTAAGGCACTGAATGAATGTATAGGTTAGCTTTCTAATAAGTGATTGGTAGCAATGAATGTTCATATAGGCACATAGCGTACTTGTACTCTCATATTTTGAGAGCCCCAGAAACATTTTCATAATATTGTGATATGAGATACTTAGTCTATTTACTGTCATTTTCTTATAGTTCCACCATAGTTGTGCAGTGTACATTGGTGAGCAGTAGGAGTTGAACAATGTTATTTTTGTATCCCATGTGCACATATGAAATTTTCTTAATATTGAATTACCCTGCATGTAAAGTTGCCTTCGCTGACGACCCATATCCTCATCATCTGAGCGATCACTTGAAATATAGTGTCCTAGATACTTTACTTTACTTACTTTATCTATTATTTGTTCATACAAATAGAGTTTAGGTAGCTTTGATTTCAGTAGAAGGTTAGATTTAAATATTATGATATTACTCTTTAGAGGATTAAATTTGACTGAATGTTCGATTCCAAATGTTTCGCATATTCTTAATAAATTGTCCAGTCCTGCTCCAGAGGGTGCGATTAAGACTAGGTCATCAGCATACATGAGATGATTTACAATGGAGTTGCCAATGCAGCACCCAGTGCGACTTTTGTTCAGCTCCAGATTAACCCTTTTACGCATTTATGATGCAGAGGTTGCCAGATTAGCAATAAGAAATAGAGTTCTCTCACTCTTATAATTACCTCTCCAAAATTAGTTTTCTGTCCACAGCTAACTCAAAGACAACTGCAGAGGTTGAAGTAACTAAACTAAAGGTTTCTAAATACCCCTAATGGTAACAAAGGCTTAAAAGTATCCCTAATAGGCTCAAAATCGCGTCATATGCGTGAAAGGGCTAAGATCATCCATGTAGATGTTGAAAAAATAAGGAGACAATATTCCCCCCTGCCTAACACCATTGGTTACGGCAAAAGAGCCTGACAGGATGTTGCCCCATCTTACACACATTTTTTGGTTAGCATACCAGAAAATAAGTATCCTGATAACATAGCGGGATACTCCCCTGTTAATTAATTTTTCAAATAAGGTTTTGTAACACACCCTATCAAAAGCCTTACTTGCATTAAGAAAACAAGAGAAAATTGAGCTAGTTAGCCTGTTGTATGTGTTTATCACTTCTTTTAATATGTATATGCATTGGTCTGTGCCAAGAATTTTCTTAAAACCAAACTGATTGCTGCTGGTGACAATATATGCAGACATTCTTTCTAGCAATATAATTTCAATTAATTTGATACATGTATTGTTGAAAAATTAGGAAAAGTCGTGTGGAAGATCTTGACAGGTAGATAGAAGGAGAAATTGAGTTTGGAAGCCAATCGGAGATAGTTGATAGGTAAAAATAAAAATAGAGTTCTGATAGCTTTTAAATTCTAGAGTGCTGTAAGGGAGCACTGTAAAGAATAATGATGTCAAGTTACTTTGAAGAATGCTATCTCTACTGTAAGGTTTGTGAAGGCACTGTAGCAACCCTGTAGGAAGTGTCTGTAACTGTAAGCAACTGTAAAAGCAACTAAGACTGAGCTATATTTCCTGTATGTGTTATATCTGTAAAGAAAAGATTATATAAGGAAAAGTCTTAGAACAATTAGTATTAACACACACTTTAAGTACGTTTCAGTATCGACACGGTATTTACCCAACGTTATGAAATGAACGACCCGCCCAGGGAGAGATCTGACTGCTACTGCTGGGCAGAGCGCGAGCCCAGAGGGAGCGGGCGTGGTAGTGTCGTGTGTTACTAACTTACTAAGTAGTTGCTGGCAATCTCCTTGGGTTTTACGGCAATTGTCTGTGAGTCACGATGCAAGAGCCGTGGGAACCATGCTTACGATTGTAGTTTTAGACCAAGGGAGTTTATAGGTGAGGTTATAATCTTCTAGGGGTAGGATCAAACCAACTATCTATAATATTATATATATAATAATAATAATAATAATAATAATACTTTATTTCAGACTCACACAGTACAGAGGGGACCATACTGGGGTCCATATATACCTTACAGTAACATAAATATATATAAGCTACTGTACATAGGCTACAACAAATAAAAAGAAATTAAATAATACCCAGCTTGCTATCATGTAGTTCACAGCACTGCCTCAACCAAAAACATTGGTCATCAAACTACTGTGTTACCAAAACCACTGTCCTAATTATGTACAGTACCATGCCTCACATCATTTAGCTTCCGGTACAGTATGTTGCTACAGTACAGTATAGGAATATCGGTACTGTACTGCACTATGAGGTCCAGTACCGGTATGCTAATTCTGTAGAGTAGCAGACCTGAAATCATTACTTAAGGTTAAATATAGAGCAACTTCCTCCAGTGTGCCTGGATCCTAGAGGTGTACACTATGCTTGGAGTTTGTAGCATTTTAATGATACTGTTCTCAGAAGTGTTAAGGCGCTGAATGAATTTATATGTTAGCTTTCTAATGAGTGATTGGTAACAGTGTAAGTTCATATAGGCACATAGCGTACTTATACTCTCATATTTTGAGAGCCCCAGAAACATTTTCATGATATTGTGATATGAGATACTTAGTCTATTCACTGTCATTTTCTTATAGTTCCACCATAGTTGTGCTGTATACATTGGTGAGCAGTAGGAGTTGAACAATGTTATTTTTGTATCCCATGTGCACATATGAAATTTTCTTAATATTGAATTTCCCTGCATGTAAAGTTGCCTTCGCTGACGACCCATATCCTCATCATCTGAGCGATCACTTGAAATATATGTTTTAAGTGTACAGTCGACTATAGATGCGCTGTTACACCAATAAGAAATCATGTCAGGCGCATTGTATTAGTTTTTAGATAATGCTTCAACTCAATTGGTACTAAATGTCTTCACAGGATCATGGGCTATCGCTGGAATGCTTACGTCTCAAACCAGCGACTGCTCCATGGAACTAATTTGAGATAATTTAGTTGCATGGTCCTTGAACTTCAGCTATATGGGCATATGGTTCGCCTCCCTGAAGCAGACCCTGCTCACCAGGTAGTCTCTACAGAAGACAACCCTGAGTGGAGGAGACCTAGGGGAAGACATTGAAACTCATGGCCGAGGCAAGTCGGCCAATCATGAGATAGGATACTTGATATGGGCTAGGCCAGGACCCACACACTGGGCCAGGGAGATGCCTAGAATCTCGCCCAGTAGGATCCCCTGGAGTACTCGCTGTCATGACATATATTCCCATTGATTAAGTGATTGATTGATTTATCTGAGGTACGTTCCAAAACCTCTATATTTTTATTTTTACTTTTTTATTATTACCAGTATTCTTTTTTTCTTTTTACTTACAACACTTCTATCCTCCGTATTGCCCCCTGCCTACTGCTTCATGACCTACAACACTCATTAATTTATTGTATTGCCTTCTGCCTACGGTACCATAGCCTAAAGTACTCACAGCCACAATATATTATCATTTACTTGGTGCCCAAACTCAACCATGATTGCCTGGGAGACGTGCGTGAATGTATCACTTTGTTTTACCCTAATAATCTTCTTGCTGGATATCTAGGTGTTATACCAGGTATTTACTTGGGTTGTATTGACTAATTGGGTAGGTTCTTACTTGACTGGGGAAAATGAGACCAACACAAACACAAGGACGAAGGCAATAGAGGATAATATAACACAGTATAAACATAGATTGTTCTTATTTGGCTGGAACATATGGTCAAAGGTACAAGGTTACATCAGAAATGGGTAGGCAATTATATAACAGCACGATCGAGGATCCACTAGGTGCCTCAAGGGGGAGATGTTGGGCAGGTTCCAACGGTCTTTTAACCTCTGAAGTGCGCATGGGGGTAATTGGAAACGTCCCCCTGTGCTGACGTATTTGAGGTGTTTCCGTCACTAAAATATTCATTGTGCCATTAATAGCATTAATACTTATCCATATGCGCCTATTATGGGTTGATTATAAAGGTATTAACCTGAAACAACAATAAAACGAGTGAAAACAGCGTTTGGATGGTCAAAATCGGAGATATAGCCCGCGAGTTGTATAATGTATGGGTGAGGCAAACTGCTTTCCCGCCAATTTCCCCCAAGGCCACTGAGACACAGTCGATCGATACTCTCTCTCTCTCTCTTGCACTCGCTTGCCATCAGTGATGACAACACCCTGCTTGCAACTCGCTAATGTTAGCACGAAAATATACCTCAGAATAAGGGAATAACAGGGAAAATAGGTGATAACTGAAGGAGAGGAGGAAAGTGGGGAAGGAGGGGAGGTAGAGGACTGAGATTTTGCATGGCCCAGGGGCCAAAAAAAATAAAAAAATAAAAAAATAAAAATAAAAAATAATTTTTTTTTTCGATGTCAAAAGTTGATTTTTTTTCCCACTCACTCATAAGAGTCTCCCCGCAGTCCGCCGGGGGAACTCTTAAGAGTCTCCCAGCAGTTCCCGGTTAAGATGCGGATGCGTTGTATTCCCGATGACGTCCGGGTCTGTGGTGGTGATCCTGCCGTGTGACGGTTACAGAGTTAGTGAAGACTTCCTTGAGGATCTTCTGTAGAACTTTGATGTTGAGGTGTTATACGAATACGAGCCGTTCCACCAGTGTCTTACACTCTCGTATCGTAGGACTTAACCCAAGAACAACGAGCGTCCTCATATGAACCAAGGCCTAAAAACAGCCTTTCAAAACATCCCACTGGCACTTAAAACAAAGCAATATGACTGGTGATGGGCTGGTCTATCAGAGTGAGAACTGAGCGATCTCTGCCATACCCATAGCTTACTCTGACTGTTCCTTTTACTTATATATTTTCTAGATCTCGAGTGACGGCGTCTCTTCCGTGGATTGACCTCCCAATCTACCAAGATTGGAAGCCAAAGCGTCACATTTTTCCCTTGCCCCTCAACTTTCTCTTCATAATTGCTGAGGGGCACAGGGCCCTGGGTGGGGCTTTGGTTTCCCGGGCGTTTCCGCACCCTCCTCAGCTCCCCGCCATGGAGTGGCTTCGGTCACCCAGGCTTTATTGTGGTCGGCAGGGAGGGTTCTGTGGGGGCGCTCGGATATGGCCTTGGCCGTGCTCGGAGCCTTGGGGCTGTTCGGCCAGGCAGCTTTGGGAACAACAACAACAACAACAACAAAGCAATATGAGTGAGATAATTCCCTCCATACCTTCTATCACTCCTCCACATGTGTCCCCCGCCCCCCCTCAATTATCACCTATTTTCCGCCCGCGGTTTCAGGGTCACTGGGGAGGCAGTTAGAGATCCTAGCAACAGAGAGACTTCACTTGCATGACGGCAGTATCGATCTGGAAGTGAGAGAGAGAGGTTATACGTCGCGCCAGCTCTCCCCTCCTGATACGATCTGTCGCCAATAATACGTCTTTTTCACCCCCCAAATACTATTCCCACTTGTTTTATTGCTGTTGCATGTTACTATCTTCATATTAACTCTTTCACGCTTTTATGACGCAGAGGTTGCCAGATTAGCAATAAAATTGGCCACCCCTTCGGGGATCACGGCGTCAGGCAATAGATAGATAGAATAGAGTTCTCTCACTCTTATAATTACCTCTCCAAAATTAGTTTTCTGCCCACAGCTAACTAAAAGACAACTGCAGAGGCTGAAGTAACTAAACTAAAGGTTTCTAAATACCCCTGATGGTAACAAAGGCTTTAAAGTATCCCTAATAGGCTCAAAATCACGTCTTAAGCGTGAAAGGGTTAACACTTCCACCTCGGTTGGCATCTTATACTCCCCACACGACTTCCACCGTGGATCTCGGTGGGCCTCTTATACTCCCACGCATGAAATATGAGATTTTGAAGATCGCGGGCTATTTATTTTGTTATCAGGGAGCTTGCAGCGCACCCACGCTCACACTATGACACAACGTCAGTTGTTATCGATCCGCCATCTTGGATGCATTGGAAAACAATGAAAAGCATGTGTCCGAGTCTGCGCCTAACTCTGCCGCGGCCCAACCAACACGTACGCCTAAGAATAATGAGAAGAAGTGAAAACGAACGACATTCTAAGTCCTGGCGGTGTTTTGAGAGTGCTAAGTTAATTAGATCATAAAGATTTGTCCGATAATGAAGAGCTTGAAAGTGATGTTGAAGAACATTTTTGGGGTGATAACGATTGCGAGGAAGATGTTCATGAAGATGCACATGAATTTCCTGGGTTTGAGAGTGATAGTGACAATGACAAAGACGATGAAGATGAGTGTAGTGCCAGGGAAAGTGAAAATAGTGACGATGAGAGTGAAAAACATCCTGTGAGTGAGCTGGGAAGTGCGCTACCCTCGTCACCAGATACGACGCCAGATTCTCTTGTTTTCCTTACCTTTGTGCCAGGTCTTCCTCCTCTGATACCCGTGGGCTTCAAAGATGGCGTCAGCCTCAGCTGCCATACCCTGAGCCTTTTTTACCTTATTGATTTTGAACTGTGTGAACAACTCAGAGGGAGCAGATTTCTCAAACTGGGTCCACAACATGAGATCTCTCAGACCATCTCTGGTGTCAGGGGCATGGTCTTTCTTCACCCAAACATCCAGGTACCCCTCTAGCCTCGCAAGATACTGCGAAGCTGTCTCCTTCTCTCCCAACGTAGCCTGAAGTAATTGCCTCCTAACCGCCTGAGACGTCAGACCATATGCCTCCAACAAGGTGTCTTTCATCTCGTCGTAAGTGCACCTGTTGTCACTCAGACAATGCAGAAGGGACAGAGCACAACCATCGAACAAGGACAAAAACTGCAGATCCTTTGTAGTGACATCGAGACTATACTCCTCAATGTAGCGCTCGAACCTATGAATGAAGGGCTCTAAATCTTCATCCTCCTTGTACATGGGGAGCTTGATACAAGGCAGGACCATCAAAGCCTCACCAGACCCATGGGGAGTGTGACTCATATCAAGTTGAGACCGAGCCTGAATCAGTTCAAGCTGACGTGCATGTTCAAGCTCAGCCTCAGCTGCTGCTGCTGCTGTTGCTGCAACTTGATGTAAGGCCATGGCTCACTCATCTTAATGAATCGCCTTCGCTTTCTCTCTTGCATGCCTACGGTTCTCTCGTTCCTCATCTTTTCGTGACTCTACATAGTCCGCCAAAGGCCGATTAGTCAGGCCCAAATCCCTGCCTTCCTGATAGAAAGCATGAATAATAATAGTTGTCATGGCTGCAAAATGAATGTGGGTAAAAAAAAAAAAAATTCACTTATAGGCTATGAATTAAAGTAGCACAACAGAGAGTCTGCAAGGAAGACAATTATCAGAAGAGAATGCATAGCGTAATCACTTGGGGAGAAAAAAATGCACTAAATCAATCACATGGGGAAATAAATACACAATTATTACATAGACAATATACAGTATGCACAACATCACATGTGGAAATAAATGCACACAAATCACATGAATAAAAATTGCAAAGAAATCACATGAAAAAAAAAAAATACACAAAATCACAAATTTATAAGTAGCCATCCAGATCAGATCCTGTCACGGTCACCACTTGTCATGGGGGAAAGTATATATTTATATCTTCCCTCACCTAAACTTATGAGTTTTATTTAAAGCCTCACTCAGCTATACATATGACTACTGCATGCAGTAAAATTAAATAGTTATTTATACAGGATTTCTAATATGGGGACAGCTGACTTTATAATTAGAAACATGTGTTACCTATAACCTAACATATAAATGTATAAATATCATCATGGTTATTAACCTAACAAGTGCGCATGGGGGTAATTGAAAACGTCCCCCTGTGCTGACGTATTTGAGGTGTTTCCGTCACTAAAATATTCATTGTACCATTAATAGCATTAATAATTATCCATATGCGCCTATTATGGGTTGATTATAAAGGTATTAACCTGAAACAACAATAAAACGAGTGAAAACAGCGTTTGGATGGTCAAAATCGGAGATACAGGCCGCGAGTTATATAATGTATGGGTGAGGCAACCTGCTTTCCCGCCAATTTCCCCCAAGGCCACTGAGACACAGTCGATCGATACTCTCTCTCTCTCTTGCACTCGCTTGCTATCAGTGATGACAATGCCCTGCTTGCAACTCGCTAATGTTAGCACGAAAATATACCTCAGAATAAGGGAATAACAGGGAAAGTAGGTGATAACTGAAGGAGGGGAGCAAAGTGGGGAAGGAGGGGAGGTAGAGGAGTGATATCTGTTCATGGCCCAGGGGCAAAAAAAAATAAAAAAATTGTTCGATGTTTAAAGTTTTTTTTTTTTTTCTCTGACTCTTAAGAGTCTTCCCGCAGTCCGCCGGGGGAACTCTTAAGAGTCTTCCCGCAGTTCCCGGGTTAACAACAAACATTAAATTGGAATAACTACCTACAAACACTTGATCACAAAAAAAAATAAAAAAAAAATAAATAAAAAACACTAAACAGCATCACACTTTCCAACAGCTACACAACACAATCACATGCTGTAATCACAACAACAAACTCTACTCCCTCATATATAGCCTACAACAAGCAAACACTCTCATTAATCACTTCTCTCATGTCAGCCACCTAAAACCCCATAAAGACGACTGACGTGTCATCCGACGTAAGAGACAATTCCCCACATTATGATGCACCCTTCACCAACAACCAGACAAAGCACATCATCAACAATCTCAAGAACTCACCCGCCTGTGGCCTATACAACATAAGCAACATACACCTCAGACACCTTGGACCACAAGGCATACAAGCACTCACCAACATATCAAACTACAGTTATTCACACAACACAATACCAGACATCTGGAAGCATGGTGTCATCATCACATTCCCCAAATCCAACAAAGACCCCACGCTACCCTCCTCACACTCCTTTGTACATCCTCCAAAGTCATAGAACGCCTTGTACTACAACTGACCACACACACTCTACCCCTAGCTCCAACACAACATGGCTTCAGGCCACTGCACTCCATAAACACTCTTTTTACAGACCTTACACAAAGAGCTTTTGACGGTATCAACTCAGCCAGCCCACCACACACATCACTACATGCCACACTCGACATTAGTAAAGCCTTCGATGCCATCCCCCGCCACAACCTAACAAACAAAATCTACGACACAAACATGCACAACAACACAAACATGTGGCTGGCCAACTTCCCATCAGGCAGATGTGCACACGGATCTTTTGCCGGTCAGTCATCTAGCATCAGAAACTTCCCAAACGGAGTCCCTCAAGGATCCGTCCTGTCACTCGCACTCTTCAATCTGTACATGCATGATATAACTACACCCCATACACCCCAAATAAACACAGCCTCCTATGCAGGCAACATAACACTCACATGCACACACCAAAACCCAGACACAGCAAAACTTCTCCTTCAACCCTTTCTCAACACGCTACATGACTGGTGCACTACAAACAGATTCAATTTAGCCCCAGCCACATCCACCGCAACCCTCCTCACAAGCTCGACAGCCGAACACAAATACACCCCGCAACTCACCATAAACAACATACCCCTAACACACACACACTCACCCAAAATCCTAGGAGTAATATATGATACTCAGCTAATGACATTCAAACAACATAGCACAAACATGAAAAATAAACTGACAGCCAGACTTAACACCCTCAGGTCACTTACCCACACAAAATTTGGACACAATAAAGAAACCACCACCACAGCTTACAAAAAATACATAAGATCAGTGATGGAATATCCAAGCCCTGCCTGGGTTTCTAACCTATCTGAAACACATCACAAGACCTTACAAACTATATAAAGCCCTAAAAATCATCACAGGCTGCACAGCTACTACACCTACAGATCACCTACATCAAGAAACCAAAGTCCTCAAAATCAAAGGCCATCTGATGATATGGACATGAGAGGCACTCAATTCCTGGTTGCAGCCTCCACAAACCAACACCACCCACTACACTACATGGCAACACACCCACAGACACCAAGAAATATCAAAACAACACCCAGCACACATTATCACTCACAAATACTGTCTACTCTCCCTCCCTGCCCAATAGTCAGGTCGATATATGGAAAATACCCCCTCAACCCCCAAAAAATTGCTACAAAAGGTTTCTCAACTGATTCTGGTAGAGTTTAGTGTACTTTATAACATACTAAAAGTTTAGCAAAGTAGGACCCCCGGAAAAGTTTTTTTTTCAAGATGGCCGCCGAAACCTCTTAACCTGGGAGCTGCGGGGAGACTCTTAAGAGTTCCCCCGGCGGACTGCGGGAAGACTCTTGAGAGTAAGTAAAATAAAAAATCAACTTTTGACATCGAAAAAAAAAAAAAAAAAATATTTTTATTTTTTTATTTTTTTATTTTTTTTTGGCCCCTGGGCCATGCAAAATCTCAGTCCTCTACCTCCCCTCCTTCCCCACTTTCCTCCTCTCCTTCAGTTATCACCTATTTTCCCTATTATTCCCTTATTCTGAGGTATATTTTCGTGCTAACATTAGCGAGTTGCAAGCAGGGTGTTGTCATCACTGATGGCAAGCGAGTGCAAGAGAGAGAGAGAGAGTATCGATCGACTGTGTCTCAGTGGCCTTGGGGGAAATTGGCGGGAAAGCAGTTTGCCTCACCCATACATTATACAACTCGCGGGCTATATCTCCGATTTTGACCATCCAAACGCTGTTTTCACTCGTTTTATTGTTGTTTCAGGTTAATACCTTTATAATCAACCCATAATAGGTGCATATGGATAATTATTAATGCTATTAATGGTACAATGAATATTTTAGTGACGGAAACACCTCAAATACGTCAGCACAGGGGGACGTTTTCAATTACCCCCATGCGCACTTGTTAGGTTAATGATCATAACTATGTAACTATCAACTCAAATTTGATGATCTTGGTGTCTATCCCTAGGTTTTTTGGGGCAAAGAACACATTAAGATCATAAAAAAATGATGTTGGCCTATTATGTAACACAAAAATCCAATATGGCGTCAAAAATGGCCGCCAACACCTCCAAATGACCGCAAGTCCATAACTATTGACTCAAATTTGATGATCTTGATGTCTATCCCCAGGTTTTTGGGGGCAAGGAACACATTAAGACAACTTTGGATATCACTGAGCTGTTGAATCATTATGAAATTGAATTCATGACCTTCAGCTGTCCACTATCACCTAATGCACAAACACCTTTGTCCATAGAATAAGTTTCAGAGCGTTCAGTTTTGAGTGTCATCCTCCTCCTCAGTATCGACCTCTTGAGTGTTGTTTGGATTGTCACAGTTTTCAGTTTGGCAAGGGCCACATGCAGCAGTGCAGGGGAGTCCATAGCGTCTGCAGCTGCATCGAGAGGATTTGCATCCCCCCGAACAGTTGCAATGGATAATTTTCAAGAGTTCGTCAGGAGCAGCATTGTTTTGGGTCATAATTGGAATTAACTGATCATTTTCCTGTTTCCATCCCCATTCAGTTGGGTTCATTTCATTTGCCATCCCCATCCATACCATAATTTGAAAGTACACACGTTGGCTATGAAATCTTGTTGCAGGTGATGTTGGGGGAAGCCGTTCAGGAGTGACAAATGCTTGAGCAGTTGCCACTTTCTTGGTGAAAATGATATGGCGCAGTGATGATAGCGTATCATTAGACTTGCCACCAAAGAGATCAACCATCAGGTCTTTGCCAAGATCTGATATGTCCTCTTGAGATTTGTTTTGAAGGATGAATGCACTAGCACAGGACTTCATGACAGGATCAGATTTCACTAATTTCCGGAAGGCTGACTTTTTTCCGATGCCGAAAATCCTTGAAGTTGAATCACAGCCTGAGTAGGCATGTACAAAGAGCAACTCATTGCACACATCGTCTCCTAAAGTTTCTTTCAACAGGTTAATGTTATACACTCTGTGTTCTTTTGACTGCTTGTTTGCGTCAGAACGGAAGTAGATGATCTCATTGTCTGTTCTGGAGTAATGAAGGAGCAAGATCAGCAAATCTGTATCCTCACCGACCAACGTTGTGGTGCAATGACGGGATCGTTCAACAGTTGCCTTAACGATATCAACGTCTGCATCCCCTGGTGACTGAATGACATGGCATCCCCTTTTAGTTAGTGCTGTGCTGATGAGAGCAATCATGTCTGCCTTGTTTTTGTCACGAGACAAAAAGTCCTCCTTTTTGCCTGAAAACTCTGTTTCTGCAGTGAAACTAACAATAGGGTGCAGGTTTTTTCCTCATCTCTGATGTGTGTTGTCTTTTATGGAGGGACCTTCACTATAGCCATCGAACACCACTGTCGCTTGTCCGTAATGTCTCACAGTGAAGTCTGCATAAGACTCAGCTATTGCATTATATGAGTCGCCTTTCTTCCACGGTAAACGATGGAGCAAAGACCCACCATCAAGCACGTAACAATCTGTTTTAGGAATAGAGTTCATCACAGCCTCATTTGATAAGTCCGCAGCATGGTCTCGAATTGCCTGAGCAAGCTGAGGTTTGTCTGCTTTTCGAAGAATGTTCCTGGTCTCAAAGAGGGCTGGAGGGTAGGGGCTTAGTTCATACGTCAAAACCTCTTCAAGGGAAAGATCTCCTGACCTTGACACCACAAGGAAACGCTGGAACAGAAGGGCAGGATCAATGGTACGATCAGGAGCAATCTTCACAGCAGAGATATTCCCAAGGGTTTGGGCTCTGTCTTTCCGCTTGAATTTGTAAGTAAATGCCGACTTTCCGATTATATCTTCAATGATCTTGTTCCCAACCGATTCAAAGTCATGTACATTCACATCTGGCCCAGCCACTATCCCATTGACAATGTTTCTCAGAGTAGGATCAGATGTGAAGGGTGAGCAGGCTGCAAGCTTTGTCCGAATTTTCTCGAGATCAGATGCATCTAGACCCAAGTTTAATCAAATTAGACTGAAACGTTGGTCACATGGTAGTGCCATGTTGGACACCATATTGAACTTACTTGTTAGATAATGGCCCACTTTCATTTTTTAATGGTCTAATGTGTTCCTTGCCCCCAAAAACCTGGGGATAGACATCAAGATCATCAAATTTGAGTCAATAGTTATGGACTTGCGGTCATTTGGAGGTGTTGGCGGCCATTTTTGACGCCATATTGGATTTTTGTGTTACATAATAGGCCAACATAATTTGTTATGATCTTAATGTGTTCTTTGCCCCCAAAAACCTAGGGATAGACACCAAGATCATCAAATTTGAGTTGATAGTTACATAGTTATGATCATTAACCCGGGAGCTGCGGGAAGACTCTTAAGAGTTCCCCCGGCGGACTGCGGGAAGACTCTCCTGAGTAAGTAAAATTAAAAATCAACTTTTGACATCGAATTTTTTTTTTTTTTTTTTTTTTTTGGCCCCTGGGCCATGCAAAATCTCAGTCCTCTACCTCCCCTCCTTCCCCACTTTCCTCCTATCCCTCAGTTATCACCTATTTTCCCTATTATTCCCTTATTCTGAGGTATATTTTCGTGCTAACATTAGCGAGTTGCAAGCAGGGTGTTGTCATCACTGATAGCAATCGAGTGCAAGAGAGAGAGAGAGAGTATCGATCGACTGTGTCGCAGTGGCCTTGGGGAAAATTGGCGGGAAGGTAGCTTGCCTCACCCATACATTATACAACTCGCGGGCTATATCTCCGATTTTGACCATCCAAACGCTGTTTTCACTCGTTTTATTGTTGTTTCAGGTTAATACCTTTATAATCAACCCATAATAGGCGCATATGGATAATTATTAATGCTATTAATGGTACAATGAATATTTTAGTGACGAAAAACCTCAAATACGTCAGCACAGGGGGAGGTTTTCAATTACCCCCGTGCGCACTTCAGAGGTTAAGAGGTTTCGGCGGCCATCTTGGACGCCATCTTGAAAAAAACACTTTTCCGGGGGTCCTACTTTGGTAAACTTTTTGTATGTTAAAAAGTACACTAAAACCTACCAGAATCAGTTGAGAAACCTTTTATAGCAATTTTTGGGGGGTTAGACTGTATTTTGACCTGACTACAACCCAAACCAGCTTCCAGAAGCACATCTATACTCATGTCTCTCGCCATTCCATCCAATCACTCATAGACAACACGCAGCTGGCAGCTGCAGGCACGACCTCCCGAAATCCATCCTTCTGAATCCTCCCTTCCTCGCGAGGACAGAGTCCACCTGGCCTGGATGAGATGTGGGCACCATCCAGCTCTTATGAGCTATCAGAAGAGACTGGATGTCTCCGCCGACGACAGCTGCCCGGGATGTAACACAGCACCCCATACCATTGGAAACATCCTAGAAGACTGCATTTCACACAATCCCTTATGCCAACAACATAATCTACACTCCTTGAGAGCTCTGTGGGAAAGCCCGACCGTGTCCATGGCCTTCCTTAGGGACTCGGGGCTATTCGTCCAGGCAGCTTAGGGACGACAACAACAACCCCTTAAAATTAACCTGAAATTGTACAGTACAAACACTCCTATCTGGTAAAACAACTGAATGTATCCCACCTGTTAATCACCCTAGGGTCTTAAGACTCATAGGATGGTCAATGGCCCTCAATATAAGAAGGACCACATCTCCTGCCTGCCCAACTACCTTCCCAGCTTGGTGTCCTCACATGGAAGAAGCTCAAAGCACACCGCACTGGCACTGTCTCTCTCTCCATGGAGGAAAGACTACAGTATAAACCCCCTCAAAGAACATAGCAGAATGCTGCACAAAAATAAAACATAAATCTAATACAGCATGAATGTGAAATAAGTTTATAAATATAAATATGGTACAAACTAATACTAGAATAAATATAAATTAATATATGGACAATAATGTAGATACTACTACACCAATTTATGGATACTCCTATCTTAGTGAAAGTATATTATCAAAGTATGAATAATCAGTTTCCTCTTTGATATATACAAGTTCCAAAAGGGTCAGCTTAATTCACCTTTCCTGAACTAGATCAAACTAAATTAATCTATCCACAAAACTATTTTCTCCTTTCCTCTAGACTCGGAGAGACGTTATCCTAGTGTCTCCCCATATGATATAAACTCCATACCATCTATCACTCCTCCACATGTGTCAAAATCCCCTCCTTCCCCCCCCCCCCCCCACCCTTCAATTATCACCTATTTTTTTCTCTTATTCCCATGTTTATCGGTGTATTTACCGCGCCAATATCTCCAAACTGGTCCTAGGGTGTGGTCTTGCCTGTGTCTATGCGTGGGAAAGAGAGAGAGAGAGAGAGAGACGTGCCTCAGTCTCCCTCCAGGCATCGAGAGAGCTGGGTGTAGGCCTCGCGTGTCTCTCACCTCATGAATGAACGGTCGGCAATAATTCACGATTTTCACGCTCCAAACACTATTCTCACTTGTTTTAATGTTGTTACATGTTACTATCTTCATATTAAATGTAAAATAGGCGCATATGAATAAGTAATAACGATATTTATCGTAAAATGACGATTATAGGCGGGAATGGAGCCTAATATGGCCGCTCAGTAGTATGGTGTTCACTACACACAGCTCGTCGTTTAAAGGTTAAATAAATCCTGGCTAGTTTGTGAGCCACTGTGAACTGGTCTTAATTTCGGCTCTGTTTTCATGGGTGGCCCTTGCTGATGTCATCACCCCTTTAAAATATAAATATCTATTGTAAATTTGTTTGCTATTTTAGGGTAAAAATTATAACAAAGCAAAGCACATGTGCATTATTTGTCAAATTAACATGCTTTGAAGAGTGACAAAAACAGGATGAGATTTTTGGCGAGCTATGCCCTTTAAGTTTAGAGGCCCCCTTCTGTCCATATCTGTCCACTAATATAAGTTTCTTCTTTGATCATCACTCGTTAATCACCAACTCTACTGCCATCCTTGTTGCCTTGTTTCCACAATAACCCTATCCCGTCGCCTACGCTCCACCAACCAGGTAAATATACTGTTGTGTGGTTAAGTATACCTTTGCAGTCCATCTACTACAAGAATAACCACAGCATTTGTATTAGTTGGATGGTTGACTTGGATGGACTGCTACTAAGTATACGATTTACACTCCTTATTTACCATCTACTTACCTTCTTATATAGCTTTTACCCCCTTATATATGTTTTAACTCCTTCTTATATACCTTTTACCCCCTTCTAATATACCTTTTTAATTTCTTGTCCTTCAGCTTTATGGGAGGGACCAACTTCTGGGGTGGTACCAAGGAGGACGATTGCTTCCTGGCACCAAGCTTTGATGACAAGGTTTTGGAGGTTGTGGCTGTGTTTGGGTCCGCTCAGATGGCTGCCTCACGGATCATTAACCTACAACATCATCGCATTGCTCAGTGCTCTGCTATCAAGATAACTATTTTAGGGGAGGCAGGTTAGTAGTACTTTACAGTAGTAGTATTACTGTAGTTACAAACCTGCTAAGCCAGACTAAGTCAACTAATGAAGGTACAAAGATGTTATTATCCTCTTAGAGATAGGCTGATACTAAAGTGGACGAATAAAGGCTTATGATGATGATATTGATGATAAGTAAATATGTGTGTTTTATGTTAACTTATATTCTGCAAACATTTCAGGACTATATTTGCACTGACATTGGCAACTAGGCATTAGATTGCTCAAGACTGTTTCATCCACAGAGAGTGTGGTTTCAGTCTTGTGTCCTATATGGCACCTGGAATGCCTCCATTAAGGATAAAAGAAACCACACTGTCTGTGGATGAAGTGGTCTTTAAGCTTGTAGGCTATGTTTGTATGTGTATAATTTGTACAACATTTTTTTTTATAAAATATGTAATTTGTTAGTGGCTGCTTCGTCAATGACGCATAGCCTATAATATAATGTACGGCTACCGAGCTCTAAACCCGGGTTTCATCTGATACACAAGGCTGAGAAACCATAACATCCTTAGTGATACCTTATCCATTTCTTAGAGAGCGTCAATTAAGCCACTACTGAAAAATAAATTATAGACTAAAACAAAAATTGTAATTTAACCTCTGGACTGCGGCCAGACTCTTAACCTGGGAGCTGCGGGGAGACTCTTAACCTCTGAAGTGCGCACGGGGGTAAATGAAAACCTCCCCCTGTGCTGACGTATTTGAGGTTTTTCGTCACTAAAATATTCATTGTACCATTAATAGCATTAATAATTATCCATATGCGCCTATTATGGGTTGATTATAAAGGTATTAACCTGAAACAACAATAAAACGAGTGAAAACAGCGTTTGGATGGTCAAAATCGGAGATATAGCCCGCGAGTTGTATAATGTATGGGTGAGGCAAGCTACCTTCCCGCCCATTTTCCCCAAGGCCACTGCGACACAGTCGATCGATACTCTCTCTCTCTCTCTTGCACTCGATGGCCATCAGTGATGACAACACCCTGCTTGCAACTCGCTAATGTTAGCACGAAAATATACCTCAGAATAAGGGAATAATAGGGAAAATAGGTGATAACTGAGGAATAGGAGGAAAGTGGGGAAGGAGGGGAGGTAGAGGACTGAGATTTTGCATGGCCCAGGGGCCAAACAAAAATAAAAAAATAAAAAAATAAAAATAAAACAAATATTTTTTTTTCGATGTAAAAAGTTGATTTTTAGTTTTACTTACTCAGGAGAGTCTTCCCGCAGTCCGCCGGGGGAACTCTTAAGAGTCTTCCCGCAGCTCCCGGGTTAAGAGTTCCCCCGGCGGCCCCTGGGCCATGCAAAATCTCAGTCCTCTACCTCCCCTCCTTCCCCACTTTCCTCCTCTCCTTCAGTTATCACCTATTTTCCCTATTATTCCCTTATTCTGAGGTATATTTTCGTGCTAACATTAGCGAGTTGCAAGCAGGGTGTTGTCATCACTGATGGCAAGCGAGTGCAAGAGAGAGAGAGAGAGTATCGATCGACTGTGTCTCAGTGGCCTTGGGGGAAATTGGCGGGAAAGCAGTTTGCCTCACCCATACATTATACAACTCGCGGGCTATATCTCCGATTTTGACCATCCAAACGCTGTTTTCACAAGTTTTATTGTTGTTTCAGGTTAATACCTTTATAATCAACCCATAATAGGCGCATATGGATAATTATTAATGCTATTAATGGTACAATGAATATTTTAGTGACGGAAACACCTCAAATACGTCAGCACAGGGGGACGTTTTCAATTACCCCCATGCGCACTTGTTAGGTTAAGAGGTTCTACTGGGCGAATGAGGCCAGACTCTTAATTAACTCTCTCAGAAATACTGTATAAAGTTACAGTAAGTTACGGTGGACAGCCCGCATGCAATACGGTGGCTGGGCTCACAATGGGGGAAAAATTGCGTCATATCATGATACAGGGTTTCATCAAAGCTCCACATGGAGATGTAACTTACCTAACTTACCAGCCAAAATATGACTCAAATCGAGTCATAAACTTATTTTTCCCGAATTTCCATAAGTTAGATTTATGACGCGATTGCGTCATAATCAGACTTTTGGCCCAAGCACCATATGGCGCGATCGCGTCATAAATGTCGGAGTGTTAAGATCCAAGGCCTAAATTTTTTTTTTTAAAACACCCCAGTGGCACTCAAAACAAAGCAATTTGTGTTGAGGTGAGATCATTCCCCTCCATTACTTGCTACCACTCCTACACATGTGTCCCCCCCCCTTTCCCCTCCTCCCCCCCACCCCCTTTTTCCCCTCTCCTCAATTATCAGGTATTTTCTCTATTATTCCCGATATTTATCGAGTATTTTCATGCGAGGACGGGTGGGAGAGAGAGGGGTGGTGGAAGAGTGTATCTCCGACCCTCCAAGCCAGGCTGAGAGCTCCCCTTGTCTCTCAGTACCATCCGAGACAAGAGAAAGGGAGGGTGTTTGTCTCTCACCGCTCAAGGTCAGATTACGACCGCGGGGCTAAAATATACGATTTTTACCAGCCAATTGTTGTTACCACTTGTTTTATTGCTTTCCAATGTTCATATGTTCATATTAAAAGTAAAATAGGTGCATATGGATAAGTATTAATTATATATATATGGTAAATTGACGATTTTAGTCAGGAATTAATCAGAATACCTTCGCATGGCGGGCACTTTCAAATACCATAGCTGCGCAAATTAAAGGTTAATATAGCGCTCTTGTCTTCCCGTTTTCTGCTTCCCATCCATTGTGCATCCCTCTGCTCACGAGATGGTCTGAAGCGTTCTCTCTCAGTCTGGTGGTCATCGAGGGAGGTTGGGTGCCCCTTCTCAATCCTCAAATGGTTGCTTCTCCTACTCAGTGCTCCTAGTTCACCCTTCCCACGTTATGCATTCTACAGTACATATCCTACTGCCCCCAATTTCCCACTTGTACGTCCAGTTGTTCACCTCTAGGGATTTACTGTAGTTTGTGCCTTAAACAGTAACTCACTCCCCATACTTCCGTCATAGAAGAGTTCACTTCTTGGATGACTCTTTGCCACATACCAGTCTAGTGAACTCTTTTGATTCATCCTTTCCATCCACTCGTCCCTATCCTTCTCTTGAACACGTGTGTTGATCCCCTTTTTCAATTTCCCAGAGCTCCACGTTCTCATACTCTCCCCCATCATTAACCCTCGCATACCATGTTCCTCTACTTTCTTATCACACATCCTATTCCACTTGCTTCCCTCCTTTGTCCATTCATACACTTTTCGTGCCCATCTGTTCTCATCCATTCTGTCTAATCTTGCCCTATACCTTAGCGTCCCTTTCACTATTCTTTCTGCGAAGGAGCTGCAACCTGCGTCCCCTCTCACAGCCTCTACTGAAACAAACTTGTTGGCACCCAGAGCCACTCTACCAATTTTGTTCTGGGTCACCTCCAACTTTGCCAGGTAATTCGTCGTCCATTTCATAGTTTCTAGCCCATGCATCAGACTCGGTACACCCATTCCCTTCCATACTCCTCTCACCACTTCATACTTATTTGCTCTTGTCCTTGCTACACTACCCAGTCTTCCCACCCACTGATTCGCTCTCGACAGCCTCTCGTTCTTGGTTCTTTCACACCCTTTCTCATCCACTATAATTCCCAGGTACTCATGTTCCCTAGCTCTTCTTATTATCCTACTACCATGCATCCAAGTTTCATCCTCGCACTTGACTCTTTTCGCTGCTGAAACTTACATTGAAGTCATCCCCATACTCAGACACCATGTCTAACAGATTTTGCAGATTTTCTTTTCTTTCGCTTAGAATCACCACATCGTCCGCGTACAGCAAGATGTTTAAGACCCTATCTCCACATTTATTCCTATACCTGTCTTGCCAACTCTCACTGCCAACTCCTCAGTATACAGCCCAAACAACAATGGGGATATCACACAGCCTTGTCTCACACCTCTTTTACTCTCCACTCATTCCGTCTCAATGTCTCCAAAAATATATTTCTCTCTCATCATATGTCTATTCACCCTGTCGTACGCCTTCTCTATATTCAGAAACGCTAGATATCCATTTATTCCACTTATATTTTCCACTTCTCTATTACTTCCCTTATCACAAACATGTTGTCTTCACCTCTTCTGTCTTTTCTGAACCCACTTTGCTCTTTTCCCATTACCTTATTCCTTTCACATAACTCTTTTAACCTCTCATTTATGATCCCACAGAACACCTTACATACTGTATCAGTCAGACTAATTGGGAGATAGTTGTTTTTAGCTCTCTCTTGCTCTTGTGCCCACCCTTATTTAGCAGTCACTCTACTTTCATTCCATTTGCTGCTGACTCTCTCTTCATTCCATATCTTTGTAAACAGCACATACATACCTTCTATCACTCCATTTCCCCCTTCTCTATAAAACTCATATGGGATATTGTCTATCCCCGTAGCCTTTCCTGTTTCAACCTTCTTACATACTTAGCTATTTATTAGTGGCCCCTCCATCATTGACGATATGCCTATTATATAATAGCCCTCTTTCAAGCCCTAGCGCCAGCTCGTTTGAAACAGCCGCCACAGGGAGGTAGAGGAGCCACGTCATAAGTGCACGCTAATTCTCTTATGGAATCGTCATTATGATTGGGTACTCACTACGAAAAAACTTCGTAAAAATTAAAAGATAAAAAGTAACTTAAGAAATGCTATAATTAAGCTTCCCAACTTTGTGGATGTCTTCCCGTGGATTCTTATCCGAGACGCTGAACTGCCCAGCGTCATTCCTCCTTCTCCTCCCTGTGGTCGTGCTGTGTAGACGTGTCTCCCGTCCCTGCTTCATTCTGCATTCTTTCGTTTATTAGTGAGTCTTTTGCTCATTTGTATTTATCCGAGATGTTCTAGAATAGGTTTAGACTAGTTGGGACGGGCGTCCCCATTGGCATGTTCACAGGAGTGTGTTAAAATAGTGTATTAGTGTTAGGCGTACACGTGGTCCCCTTTGGGCTCGCACGCCTTTGTGTTTATTTTGTTTTCAGCAGTTAGCTTTGCCTTTTAGCTATTTAGGAGGCTGTGTTTACTGCGGGGCTAGGCTACTTTGCTCAATCCATAAGATGGGGTAGCCTGTGTTGTGTTTGTTGCAGAAGCTCTAGTCTAAGAGTTGCCCCATGTGGTGGGGAACTTTCTAGAGTCCGATTCTGCCCTTTTTCCCCATTGGCTCGGGGCGACGTGTGCTGGTTGGTTGCTATTCGTCGCTGGAGGTAAGGGTATAGTGTGATTGCCCTAAGCCTTGTGGCTAGCCTCAGTTAGGGGTGTTATTCTATGGGTAGGGGGTATTATTACTATATTATAATATACGTAGCCTTAAGATGTATCCTTCTTTGTCATGTGATAATATTATACATGATTAGAAGGGGGCAGGAGACGTCCTGTCGTATTATTAGTGTTTTGTGAGCTACTTTCTTGGTCTGGCAAGTGAGTACTCATAAATGGGTTTGGTGTTTCCTTCCGGCGATCAATTATCTGTAATTGGTCCTGGAGGCTCGCCTCGGCGAGCAAGGAATAGATCCAATAACGAAACCCGGCGTTGTCAGTTGTACCACGAAAACTTCCCGGCGGAAGACGAAGGCTTTCAAAAGGGAAATATCCCTGCCCTGCCGGGATGACTCGCCTATACAATATTCCCACGCGGCGGATAACGGCCTCTAATCCGTCATCACGGCGGAAAGGTCTAGTGGGAATATATAAAACAAAAAAAAGCTATCACTCTAGTCACCGAAGGTGATCATTGTTCCCTGATTAAAATAGCATTATATAAATATTCCCATATTCAAAATATGTCACAGGGGAGCAATGCCTAGTGAGCTAATTGCTCAATAGGTGGCGTTCTGAGAGTGAGAGTCCGAGTGTGTGGGTTGAGACCGTGAAGCGCAGAGGCGAAGCGGCTTCAGAGATGGAGTTGCTTCGAGCCGGGGTGCTTTGCATGTCTCACTCCCTAGACTGGAACAAGACCTCACGGGCCTCACTGTGTTCAGCGGTGTAGTGTAAAGGCTCTCAGCCTATGCCCGAGAGGGAGTAGTTGGAATATATAGAAAACAAAAAATTGTCAGTTTATATTCAATAGGAATAATCATAAGTATAGGCCAGTGATACACGGTATCATAGATAAGCAGTCTTATTACCTTCATAGAAAAGGTCATCGAGGGCCTTTTCAACAGAAGGATGCGGCGGAAAATTAGAGCGGCAAATTTGTGCCACATCTAGTTTTTTTTACGTATCTGAGGTATACCATGTGTGAATGTCTCGGTTTATCCATATGAGCATTGATTCTTGGAAATTTCTTTTCCAGATTACAACACAGCGCCCTCAGCACACGACCCAGGTAGGGGGGCCGATCCCGGCGGGGGGGGGGGGGGGGGGGTGGAAGGGTCGCAACCATGCCTTTAGTAACATTGTGTTAAACTCCAACTTGTTTGCTCATCCCAGTGTTTAGTCATAAACTTTGCATCAAATGCGTGAGGTGCTTGGACCGGTCCAGAGGTATCTGGTTGTCCAAAAAATGTGGGGTGTGTTCAGAACTTAAGGGTGGGTTATTTAATCAACATGATCAGTCGTGTCGTGTGGCTTTATTGCAAATCAAGAAAACCTTTAATTGCAATACAAAGGATGTCGCTCACAAGGCCTTGCAATGCGACGACGCAATTCTGTGGGAACATTTAATAATCAAATCACAAATTGCTAAACCTCCTTCATCCCAGTCCAGCTCAAAATCTTGAGTAAAGTCTAAAGTTATATCAAAAAAAAAATGTGAGTAGTAGTGAAAGTAGTGATTCGTCCGCTACTAAGGCAACCCCCCCCCCGGCCGATCGAAAAGGGCGCAGTCAGTCTCGCCACAGGAAGATCGTACAAGATCTAGGTCGAGATCACCCCTTTGCCAATCATCAAAAGCTTCGACGTCTTCGCGGTCACAGGCCAAGAAGAGGAAGGCATCTCCGGCTCCGGCGCCTGCAATTCCGCCGAAGCCCGGAAAACCTGGACTTAAACAGAAATCCCATACGGAGTCAACGTGCTCGGGTTGCCGGCAATCGTCGGGGTCTCGTCCTCCAGCCTCTGTTCCTACCTCTACCATGTCTAACGTCCAATCTGGCATTTCAGAGGTAGGAACGGAGGATGTTGAGTCGACTCCCAGGGGTGGTACAAGTGATATAAATGATGTAACTGTGTCCCAATCTTTTAGACAAGATTTTGCTATTCCTAGGGTGGACAATCTAGCTAGTCATGATAGACGGGTTCCGGCCAAGGTCTTGGAGGAACAGTATAGGGGTTACCCGGCGGATAGCCGTGCCAGTGACAATGTGTGCCATCAATCTAGGGTAGAAACAGACGATTGTAGTGTGTGGCGACGTCCTGAGCCAGTGCAATACCCAGCAGAGGTAAGGAACAGGAGTAATGTGAATGTTACAGCCCACGACCCGATACCTTCATCGGTACCAGATTTGTCGTGGGAAAGTTTTGAACAAAGAATACTCTCTGAGGCATGCCAACAACTGGAAGACATGGAAGTGTTAGACGAAGGGCAGGAGGAAGTAGAACATTTACCCTCTGCCCAACCCGACCGGTTAGCTAGTGAGTCTGAGGCAGCTTCAGTAACATCTAAAAGTTCTCAGAAGGATGTAACCAGGGGTGATTTAAGATCTATGTCCATGAATTTTTACAACATTTTCAGAGTCCAGCACCGTCACCGGAAGTTCCCACAACTATACCGGAAGCTCCCCTGACAATGTCTGTTGTGAGACCCTTGGAAGCGGCCAAGGTTACTGCTCCACCTAACGTACAGCCCCCTATCACTTGTACTAGTACTATCCCTGTTTCATCTACAGTAACTACGACTAATGTTAGAGTTATCACTGATGTCATTCCTCCACCTTTGGAAAAGACCCCAATCAAGAAAGGCCCTATGCCACTTCTTTATGGTCCTGATTTGTCTTGGGTTACCGTTACAGCTCAGAATCCCGCGAGTGCACAGCAGACAATCTCGGGGGAACTCCCGGTATCAGGTGAGTGGATTATTCAAATGAACAAAAACAGGAAACTACGGGCTAAAGATGCTGCTGGTAATAATTTGAACGTGTCTGTTAAAGCCATCCCAAATGTTTATGCATATGACTATTTTGTGTATTCTTCCACTCCAGCTCTCCCACCTCCCTCCTCTGCACGACTTTATGCGGACTGGACAAAGGTCGACGGCTTAAATGACATAAAAGCTCTTGCTTTGCTAACGCCGGAATTGGACACAATTACGGTTAACGATCATTCCGGCAACCCAGTCTTGCAGATGGGGCAGGTGGGCACAGGTCAGCCACTCGAAATTACTCATGTTTCTTTAGAGGTGGAGTCACTCGTCTAGGAAATGATCACCAAGCATATCATTGTCCCGGTCAATCCAACTTGCCCAGTTTACACATCCAAACTTTTTATCGTACCAAAGAGGGACAGTGTTCAGTTGAGACCGGTCGTAGACCTATCTCGTTTGAACGAACATATTCACAACGCATCATTCAGGATGCTCACTGTGAATCAAATCAGGCTAACACTCCCGCCGCAAGGTTGGATGTGCTTGTTAGACCTGACAGAAGCCTATTGGCATGTCCCGGTAAACAAAATGTTCCAAAAATTCATCGCATTGAGGATAAAGCATCAGACTTATGTCTTTCAGCGGATGCCCTTCGGATTGAACCTAGCACCGAGAATATTTACCAAATTAGTCCGACAAGCTTTATTACCACTTCTAAATCAAGGGATCAAGGTGTTGTGGTATCTAAACGACTGGCTAGTAGTGGCGGACTCGGAGAACCAATGCAAGAATCATGTCACTCAAATTCTAGATCATGTACAATCCCTGGGGTTCAAGGTCAACTTGGCGAAGTCGAATCTTGTCACAACAAGGGTAATTCAGTGGATAGGGCTGGTCTGGGACACAGCACATCTTACTCTCAGTCAGAGTATGGACAATCAAAACAGATTTCGAAAGAAATTGTTTTGTTTTCTCCACAGTCTGACAACCACGAGAAAGAAGTGGGAGTCTCTGATCGGCTCTCTCAACTGGATTCAACTTACTGTAAAGTTGGGCCGGTTGAAAGTAAAGAGATTAATCTTTGAAGGAAACAAACATTTCCCGCTGTTGTCGGCGGGAAAGTTATGGCGAATTCCGGCATTAATTCACAACTTGCTGTCGGTTTGGGCGAGGTGGGAAACATTACATTCAATAATGACGTGGACGTCTCCTCCACCCACGGTATGGATAGACACAGATGCTTCAGGGACAATAGGCTGGGGTTATCAGTCGAGCCTAGGGCATCAGGGTCATGGGATTTGGTCTCAGTCTGACAATTTTCACATCAATGCGAAAGAGTTAATAGTCCCCTTAATTTTCCTTCAGGCTCACGGTTATACATTGCAAGGGAAATCTCTAGCCTTTCGAATGGACATTTTGAATGCAGTAACATGCATCCAAAAACAAGGGTCAACGAGGTCTCAGGTATTGCTAGAATTGTCGGAAAAGATTTTTGTTCTGACAGACAAGCTAAACATTCATCTTCACGCATCATACCTGCCAGGCGTAGCCAATGTCTGGGCAGACGCTCTGTCCCGGAGACAGAGCACAGTAGTAGAATGGTCGCTCAAGCAAACCATCTTCAATCAGATGATTGCAGAGCCGTACCGTCCACAAGTGGACTTATTCGCGTCCAAGGGAAACAACAAACTTCCTCTCTACCTAACCCGCCGGGAAGTAACTTCGGCGGGTGTCCAGACGCATTGTTGGAGGATTGGAACAAGTGGAATTCCATCTATCTGTTTCCGCCTCCAGACGCATCACTCCTGTGTCAGGTAGTTCGCAAACTACGAGATTATCGAGGCATAGTTTCGATGATAGCGCCACTATGGCCGGCTCAGGTGTGGTTTCACCAGTTGAAGACGTGGTGCGAGAACCCGGTGTCACTTCCGATCTCGTACTTCCACTTAGAGACAATTGGCAACCTCGAGACCTCGCTGACTTTTGCATTTTGGATATTCAGAAGGCAAAATGGTTAACTCCTTATGGTGAGAGTGTAGATGGATGTGGATGGGATGGGCAGGTGGAGGAAGTCAGTAGGATAGGTAGATATAGAAGGGGGGAGATGAGACCTATAAGGGTACAGTTTAAAACCAGGGCAGTGGCAGAGACAGTGACAAATTTTAGTTGGAGACTAAACACAAATGAAGAACTGAAACATATAAGATTAAAGAAGGATTTGAGCATAGAACAAAGAAAAAAAATAAAGGAACTACAGGAAAAGGCTGATGAGGAAAATGGAAAGTTGGGTGAGGAGGGTAAGAAGTTTTTCTGGAGAGTGAGGGACGGGAAATTGAAGAAGTGGTTTATACGAATAGAAGGGAGAAGGAGATCTGGGAGGGAAGAGAATGTGATAGAAGTTGTGGCAGAGGTGGAGAGCAGGGTGGAAGTGTCTCGGGGAGAGACAGGAGAAGAAGAAGCTGCAGACCCAGTACCGGTAGTGTGAGGGGGGGAGTAGGGCACGGACAGGAGGAGCGGGATGATGTAGCTGCTGAAGGAATGGTAGAAAGATTAAGGATTATGTTTAGCAATGTTGATGTGTTTACCCAGGACAAGAAAAGAGAACTGATATGTAGGTTGCAGGATGAAGAGGAAAAACCTGATGGGAACTGGTGGAGTATAATTTGGAGGGTTTTGAGTTGTATGAGAGGAATGCTATTAGAGCAGAGGTTGGAAGAGGACTGTTTATTTATGTAAGAAAAGAGCTTAGAGGTGGATATGAGACAGCAGTATTGTGAGTATTTGTGTATTGAAGTAAAATGTGCAAGAGGGTCTATTCTAATGTGCAAGCGGGTCTATTCTAATGTGCAAGAGGGTCTATTCTAATGTGCAAGAGAGTCTATTCTAATTGCCTCTATATATAGAAGCCCAAATAATAGTAGGGAAGAGGATGATAACCTACTGAAAGCAATGGAGGAAATAGATAATAGAGAGAACAAATATAAGATTTTGATTGGAGATTTCAATTTGCCAAGGATCAACTGGGCAAATTGTACTACTCCAGCGGGACAGTGTAGCCTGGAAAACAAGTTTATAGAGAAACTGAGAGATTTTTTTTAACGCAACATATTACAGAGATGACAAGATATAGAGATGGGACGCAGGGGAGTGTACTTGATTTGATTTTTAGCAATGAGGAGGATATAGTGGAACATGTCAATGTGGATAGCCCTATAGGTCGTAGTGACCATGCCTGTATAAGTTTTAGTTGCAATATTAAAACAGAGAGGGATAATCTATCTATCTATCTATCTATATGCTCAGGCCCAATCCCCATTTTGGGGGTAGCCGACTCAAGACAGAGCAAGAACAGGGAAAACACAAAAACAACATAAAACAACAAATAAACACAGATGAAAAGCACAAACTCACACACATCCAGGTCATTCTGGGATTCAAACAGAGAGGGATAATAGAAGCAATACAAAAATATACATGTATGATAGAGCAGATTATGAGCTGCTGAGAAGGTGTTTGGACATTGACTGGGCGGAATACTTGAACAGTGAAGACGCTGAAGGAATGTGGAGGAAGATTAGAGTCAAACTGGAGACTGCTATATCCAAATGTGTACCAGTAAGTGAATATAAGGATAAAACAAAATTGAGGAAAAGAACGAACCCAGAATTACCAATGAAAAGAAAGCTTTGGACATTGATAAGAAGAAAGAAACGATTGTGGGATAGACTAAAAGTGTTAAAAAAGAACAGGGGGTCTAGTATAGAAGCTAAAGAAGTGGATTTGGAACGTAGACAAATAAACAATAAAATAAGGTGGGAGACAAGGAGGGGGTGAAGGAGAGGGAGAGAGAGATTGCCAAAAACGTGAAGGATAATCCAAAAATATTCTGGAAGTACATTCAGGAAAAGTTAACAAGAAGAGTAGGTATCCCAGAACTGACAGGAGAATTGGATGATAGGAATAGAGCAGAAACTGATAAGGAGAAAGCAGAGGTGCTGGGGAAATACTTTGGGGAGGTACTAACAGTGGAGTTGGATGATGCAGTGCCTACTATTCCCATCAAAGAGGCACCGGCACTAGAACTAATAGAGTTTTCCCATGCTAGAATAAGAAGGGCTATAGAAAAAATGAACAGAAGTAAGTCCCTGGGACCGGATGAGATACATCCAAGAATCATAAAGGAAGGAGGTGAGATGTTAGTAGAGCCATTAATTTTTTTATTTGAGGTATCTTTTAATACAGGACAAATCCCGATGGACTGGAGAGAGGCGAACATAACAGCTATATTTAAGAAGGGCAAGAGAAATGACCCAGGAAATTATAGACCAGTCAGTTTGACAAGTGTTGTGTGTAAACTAATGGAAACGGTAATTAGAGAAGGAATAATGGAGCATATGAAATCAAACCAACTTTTCAGTGGGAGACAGTTCGGATTCTTGCCGGGAAGGTCGACGGTACTACAGCTAATTAAGGTGGTAGATGACTGGATGCAAATTCTGGAGGATGGTGATGTTATAGACGTGGTATATTGCGATTTAATGAAGGCCTTCGATAAGGTCCCACATAAAAGGTTAATAGAGAAAGTTAGAAGCTATAATATAGGGGAGAAATGTGTGAAATGGATAGAAGCCTTCCTGAAAGATCGGAGACAGAGGGTACTGGTGAATGGAATAGGCTCGGGGTGGAGGGAAATTACAAGTGGGGTACCTCAGGGATCTGTGTTAGGACCACTACTGTTCGATATATTTATCAACGACTTACCTGAAGTTATAACTAATGGAAGTGAGATATACCTGTATGCGGATGACACTAAGCTGTATAGAAGAGTGAGGAGTAAGGAAGATGTGGGTTTGCTTCAAGGAGATATGGAGGGCATGAAGGGATGGTCTGAACATTGGTTAATGCCTTTTCATCCAAAAAAAGGCAAGGGGTTAGTTCGGTCACCATTATGCCTCTCTTTAAAATTTGTGCTACACCAACATGCTCTCGTGTACCAGTAACGGTGAATAAGTTATGCGAAAGATGCGTAACATGCATCGATAGAGCACAGTGCCTCTGGACCTCCCAGAAGTGTCCGGTTTGTTCGGACCTGTACACGGAGTGGCTGAGTAAAAAAGATCTATCATGCTTAGTAGCTTTATTAGACATTAACGCAAAATTCACCTCATATGCCAAAAGAGTAGCCAACGTCACTTTACATTATGACGATGCAGAATTGTTGCAACTACTCTTACTTTACTCTTGTTCTGATGAATCTCCTATAATAAAGTCAACGGGTAGTGATACAGCTATGATTCAATATGAAGTAGAGCAAGTAACTATTCAGGACTCGGATGAGATCTCAGATTGGTATGAGGCAAATACCCTCCCCCCCACCCCAAGAGGGCGCGCTCGGCGTCTCCTGGGGCCCGGCAGTGCCAAGCTCACCCAAGCGGCAGTGCACACAGTACAGCATCCACAGTCCCCCAGGAGACAGGATAACAACGCAAAGCTAGCTACTCTTCTTATTAAGGCGGAAGTTCATGCCAGTGCAGAGCCAGGGGATGCGCTTTCACAACAGAGCCAGCCAGGCTCCCAACAACTCTCCTCAGTTTCTGCCTCTCAGGCGCCAGAGTTTTTTCCCGGTCTCCTCGGGGCAGAATCAGAAGAGACGGAGTTGGATTTGAGTAACAAATCTGAGGTAAAAACAGTCCAACACAATACCCCTTTACGACTTACAAAAGTTCCTCTTCCTGAATTTGAACCTTCAGAGCTCACAGAAGTAATAATGCCTTCTCCGATGGCAGAACGTAGAATCTCCCACAACTCAGTCTTTGGGCAAGACCACATTGTAGTGATCAAAGAGACCCTGCTACCAGGGTCCCCTATAGATTTCAATCCTTTTAGAGGAAGTTGGGACGATCAAAGAGGGTCAAAGGGACAGAATATTCTAGCACCCATGTTGGAAGAACGTCGGAAGGCGGCGGAACAGGTAAGCAGATATCTAGACGAGGAAATAACTGTGTTGAGTTCACCGTGGATGATAGATCATTCTCCGGCGATAGACTGTAAAGGGGCTACTAGGAAAAGGGAGAGAAAAGAGAACGTACAGACCACATCTCTTAAGAGGGCCCGCAATCAATGTGTCACAGCAAAACAAGTAAAGGAAGTATTACATAATGTATTGCATCAATGTTTTCAACCTAAGAGGCCTCGAGATACTCCGGTAACGACAAAGGGAGCTCCCCCGATTGAACCTGTGCTCCCACTCTCCTCCACCACAATGACTATTTCCTCCCATTTCAACCTCACAAGTCAGATAGAAACCACCTCGGCGATTTCTATTGTCCCACTTAATCTGGCCAAGGTAAGGGTATTAACAGATCCCGAGGTTGTGGCGGTGTTTACACCACCTACACCTCACATAATACCCAACCCAGTGTACCCCATGGTCGAAATAAACCAAAAGTTAATGGCAAACCCTAGTCTCCCGGCGGATGACAAGAAAGTAGCTGCCTCTCCTACCACCCCATATTCTGGCTTAAAATCATCTATTTTTCCGATGTCACTGGATAAACAACTCCAAATGACAGCTCTGATTCCTCAGTTGAAGGAATCGGATTGCTTCTGGTTCCCAGTTCAAGCACCAAAATCAGGTGAGGAGCACAGATCTTTGGCAGGGGAGATCCCAGTCCCCCAGGAGTGGATTATTGAAACAAGTAAGAATAAGGAGTTTCGGGCAAAAGGCAAACAGGGTAATATTTTAAGGGTACCAATTAAGGCTATTCCAGATGTATGGAATTATGAGTATTTTGTGTATGTACCGGCCCAACTGTTACCTCCTCCCCCAGGTGAACGACTTCACCTGCCTTATGGCATACACGGTGATGATTCAAGAAAAAAAGTGGAACAGGAACTGGTTACAGTTCCGGCGCACATACCAACAGACAGTCAGGAACAAGAACTAAATCTGGGAGAGGTAGGTCATGGTCCGTGGGTGGATTGGGAGAATGAGGCGCAACAGTTTGCTATAGCGTTAACGACTCAACCTTCCCTCAATATTTCCCCTCCCAACCAAATTGACTTCAATGTAATGAGCACACAACCCGGCGGGGTACCTTACCCCATATGTGCATTCCTAGCATCCCCACAATTATCACACCGGGATTTTCATGAACCTTTCATTACCCCCCCCCCCCCCCCGTTAATTGAAATCCACAGGGAGTTTTTGTTGCGCGAGGATGCGTGTAGGAGACTCTCAACATTCCTCCTCACTCGCCGTACTGCCCAATCCATCACGCGGCCGGTAGATGCTCAAATAAGTCAGAGGATGAGGGAGACAATTGTGCTTTTCCAAGGACTATTACTCCCTCAGCCAACTAGGTCACTCATGGACATCCGAACGGCATTATTGGCTGCTGTTAAAGCTAGGCAAAATCCAGAGCTGCGCACTTCCGCATACACTTACGCAAAACGCCAATTTCGCCATGGCGAAAGTGTCACTTTGGTGGCGCAATTGCGTTGGCGGCAAAATGGCTGCCTATCTGCGCATTTGTAGGTCTGAAAGTTACCTCCATGTTGCTAACCTTGATTCCGCAACATTTGGTTCCCACCACCTGTGGTAAACACAGCCCTGCGGCCCCTACACTTCCAGCACCCGCCAAAAACCAAGCCAATTACTTCTTGTTGTGCGGGAATCTAGTGCACCTTCTATATTTCGTGATTTTTCGTATGTGATTTGATGTGTGAAAATGCTAAGGAAGACATGATAATAAAGATTACTTAATAAATATTGCTTAAATGTAAACACAAAGATTTGAAGACCTGGAGTGCGTTTGTAGACAGCGACCGGGACGGACCAAAGAGACCGGTCTCTCACAAATGGCAGTGACCAGAAACCTGTCCGTCCCGGTCGGCAACCAAAGCGCCCCACCTCGGGAGGTGGGGCGCTTTGGTCACTCCGGTCTCTTGTGACATCACAATATAAACAAAGATGGACGCTCTGTAAAGTCAGTGAAAATAGGTTAGCCTAAACAGACCTCGGATGCGGAAATACCCTGAGCCGAACAGGCCAAGTGGGATATCTCTATTGGTCTAACTGGTAAGGTGCCTGCCTCACACCCAAGGGTCGAGAGTTCGTGCCCCCACCAGGGCATGATATTTTCGTGAGGCTATTTCCACATTTAACGAAGTTTAGGTGTGCTGGTTAAATTGTTCAGATGGTTGAGAGTAAGATCGGAGCTCCATAAATCCTCTTTCGGGTATGGTGTAAAAACCGATCCCCACAGGGCAAGGAAGAGGATAGGAGAGAGCAGGGAGTGTTGTGAGACTCGATTGGGTTGGGTTGTGGAGTTGCCAGCCGCCCAAACGAGTTGCCAACTGGGCAGTTTGTAGGTGCGTGTAGCATCGCTCAGCGAAGTTGACTCACCATTCCCGTTCATCTCTCTGACGGACTCTCGGTCGATTCGGCTCAAGCTTGTTCCTCTCAGTTCGTTCCTCTCTGTTCGGAGCTTTCGCTTCCCGGAAGGTGAAGTAGTGTAAAGTCAGTGAAAATAGGTTAGCCTAAACAAACCTCGGATGCGGAAATACCCTGAGCCGAACAGGCCAAGTGGGATATCTCTATTGGTCTAACTGGTAAGGTGCCTGCCTCACACCCAAGGGTCGAGAGTTCGTGCCCCCACCAGGGCATGATATTTTCGTGAGGCTATTTCCGCATTTAACGAAGTTTAGGTGTGCTGGTTAAATTGTTCAGATGGTTGAGAGTAAGATCGGAGCTCCATAAATCCTCTTTCGGGTATGGTGTAAAAACCGATCCCCACAGCTCAACATCAACAAGTGTACAGTTGCTTTCCGCATTTAACGAAGTTTAGGTGTGCTGGTTAAATTGTTCAGATGGTTGAGAGTAAGATCGGAGCTCCATAAATCCTCTTTCGGGTATGGTGTAAAAACCGATCCCCACAGCTCAACATCAACAAGTGTACAGTTGCTCGTAATGTAATACCTTTTTCAATGATTATGATGTGGCTAGTGAGCACCTATTAAGGTGCACTGGTAAGTTTAATAAATTATCCTATAAAACCATCGCACTCACGTCGGTTTGACCTATAAATATCCCATAATCATTAAGGGAACAAAATCGACCCAAGCTAGCCTTAATATATAATTATATTTAATGCAATGACCTAACCTACTGTATACTATCACAACCTAGCTTCCACTAATGTAACATAAAATAAACAAAGAAAGTAATAAGGTAATATTAGCGCTAACACTTCCCGCTTTAACCCCTTCTGTACCGGCAACGTCATTTGTACTTCATTCTGGCTACTATTAGATGATTTTATTCAGTTTAGAAAGGGTCTACAGTAATTAACAGGCTTCGAACTATCTCCCTTAACCCATAATGCTACCACAGATACTCCTGAAGCTGCACAAAATCGTCTAAATGTAGCTGTAATAAAATACAAAAGTGTCGTCGGTACAGACTACAGAAGGGGTTAATTTGCTATATATTTGGGATTATATATTTAGAGTCAATAGATTGCTACCATTATATAGTATGTGTATTGTGAGTGCAGTTTAGGCTATGAGTTTCACAAATAAATACTATATTTTTCCAATTTATGAAAAGTTTTGTTTTAGGGCCATTTTACTATAATGGTATTATTATTTTCGATAATTATAGGGAATAGGCTCGTCGCCTTATTATATATAATTTATTAGGGGCAATTTAGGTATATGGAATCCTTATACTGTACTCATGTATAATCCACTGTGGAAGAATAATGTTGATCACATATATAAAACCCGATATTAAGACACCTTGTGCAGCAAAATAACCCTCCAATGGTGCTTGGTACGCCATTATCCATGGAAATGCTTCAGCTGCCTTGTTACCATGGTAACAAGGCAGCTTTGTTTACAAGCCACTGGAGGACCGGTCACTGTGGTTTGTGAGAGACTGGTCACCGACCGAAATTTTGGGCTCTTTGGTCGTTGTCTACAAACGCACCCGTGGAGTGCGTTTGTAGACAGCGACCGGGACGGACCAAAGAGACCGGTCTCTCACAAACGGCAGTGACCAGAAACCTGATCCGTCCCGGTCGGCGACCAAACCACCCCACCTCGGGAGGTGGGGCGCTTTGGTCACTCCGGTCTCTTGTGACGTCACAATATAAACAAAGATGGACGCTCAACATCAACAAGTGTACAGTTGCTCGGAATGTAATACCTTTGTCAATGATTATGATGTGGCTAGTGAGCACCTATTAAGGTGCACTGGTAAGTTTAATAAATTATCCTATAAAACCATCGCACTCACGTCGGTTTGAGCTATAAATATCCCATAATCATTAAAGCTCGGGTCACACATACACGAATTAACGTCCCGTCCGGCCCCGACCTCTTAATTCGCCTGATAACGGGCAAGGACGCCAGCAAAATCGCCTATGGTCGGTACAGGGACATGTGGTGTCGCCAGCACACGGGACACGGGGCGGGAGACGGCGAACATTTTGTGCATGCATAAAATGGTCAGCGTGGGCCGGGGCAACTGCCACAAAACGTGTCAGGCCGGGACACCCGCGGGAGCAGTCGACGTCTAGACGCCGACAGACTGCATCTAGACGTCGACTGGCGGCGTCTAGACGCCGACGAATGGGATAAGAACGGCGGCAAAAAACCGTTGGAAGGAGAGTCGGCGATGTGTCACCGTCGCGTCACGTGAGCTGGCGACACCGCATGTCCGTGTACCGACCATAGGCGATTTTGCCGGCGTCCTTGCTCATTTGCAGGCGAATTAAGGGATCAGGGACGGATAGGACGTTAATTCGTGCATGTGTGAACCGAGCAAAAGGGGACGGGGACGGACGGGACGTTAATTCGTGCATGTGTACCATGTGGCCTCCAGATTGATTCCGTCCTGCCTATTTTTTTGGTCGTGGCCGGACGGGACGTTAATTCGTGTATGTGTGACCCGACCTTTAACCCGGGAGCTGCGGGGAGACTCTTAAGAGTTCCCCCGGCGGACTGCGGGAAGACTCTTGAGAGTAAGTAAAATAAAAAATCAACTTTTGACATCGAAAAAAAAAAAAAAAATTATTTTTATTTTTTTATTTTTTTATTTTTTTTTGGCCCCTGGGCCATGCAAAATCTCAGTCCTCTACCTCCCCTCCTTCCCCACTTTCCTCCTCTCCTTCAGTTATCACCTATTTTCCCTATTATTCCCTTATTCTGAGGTATATTTTCGTGCTAACATTAGCGAGTTGCAAGCAGGGTGTTGTCATCACTGATGGCAAGTGAGTGCAAGAGAGAGAGAGAGAGTATCGATCGACTGTGTCTCAGTGGCCTTGGGGGAAATTGGCGGGAAAGCAGTTTGCCTCACCCATACATTATACAACTCGCGGGCTATATCTCCGATTTTGACCATCCAAACGCTGTTTTCACTCGTTTTATTGTTGTTTCAGGTTAATACCTTTATAATCAACCCATAATAGGCGCATATGGATAATTATTAATGCTATTAATGGTACAATGAATATTTTAGTGACGGAAACACCTCAAATACGTCAGCACAGGGGGACGTTTTCAATTACCCCCATGCGCACTTGTTAGGTTAAGGAACGAAATCGACCCAAGCTAGCCTTAATATATAATTATATTTAATGCAATGACCTAACCTACTGTATACTATCACAACCTAGCTTCCACTAATGTAACCTAAAATAAACAAAGAAAGTAATAAGGTATTATTAGCGCTAACACTTCCCGCTTTAACCCCTTCTGTACCGGCAACATCATTTGTACTTCATTCTGGCTACTATTACACGATTTTATTCAGTTTAGAAAGGGTCTACAGTAATTAACAGGCTTCGAACTATCTCCCTTAACCCATAATGCTACCACAGATACTCCTGAAGCTGCACAAAATCGTCTAAATGTAGCTGTAATAAAATACAAAAGTGTCGTCGGTACAGACTACAGAAGGGGTTAATTTGCTATTGTTACGGCTGGATCGGCAATACATATTCGGGATTCTTGATCGTAGGACAGAAATGGCTTATGTGACAACGACACGCTCGATTCCAGTCCCAAATACTATATGCTCCAGACAACAAAAGCACCAACGCCCTACAGAGTTATCGTCTATGGTAACGAGGTACCTTAACTCGGCGAAAGTGTACAACAGGGGTAGGCTATGAGGCTAAACTCCCTCAGACATTTATAGGTTACGTTATTACTAAAGAAATGCAATACTCAAGAAACTACGTTAATATTAAGCCTCTAATAATGTAGAATAGAAGCAGGCTAAAGGTATGACAGTGAAATGCTAAATGACAAATGTACACGCCTACTTGAAAGCGCGTGCACTAGAATAACTGTCCCCTACTAACATGCACTAGCATGTAGCATACAAGATGTTCATGATCCAGTAGATACCTAATAATACACATGGAAGGAACATAAATAGTAGTCACTTATTGTAATAATGAATCTATACTTGGAATAACTAAAAGGTTGCAGGCAACAGTACTGCGCCGGTAGCCTACTACCGCATAGGCTACTTCGCTTCTCTCACTCTGTCTCCCCTCTGAGTCCGTATGCGCCCTACGCAACGGAACTCCGGACACAGCAGCAAAACGACAGTGCAGTTAATTGATACATGAAAGTATTAATAGTGTTGTCTTGTGTGTGAGTAATGTGTATTGTAAAGTGTTACATACATAAACTTAAAGAGAGCTGCAATGCATAGTAAAATAAAGATATCACCCACTCATCATCCCCATGTGTTCTAGCTAGCAGGCCAAGTCACAGGAACAACGAGTCCCAGCACCGAAAGCGAGAACCCAGGAAAAGACTGTAGAGAACACAAGGACAGATAAATTACGTTACTCTACTATACCGGCACTACGAGCGAGCTGTAGTCTCTGGTACTGCACTCGCTCCTGGCTCGGTAGGCAAATCAAGGCTAAGTCCTCACCCCTCTACAGACAACTCCTGGGCATGGTCGGGCTCTTACACATGGCACTAGTCTAGTCACAAATTGGATGATGAGCTGGGCATATAACTCGTGAACATGTAGAACGTTCACCAACTATCCTCATCAAGAAGATCGCTGTTCACATTAACCCCTTAAATCTAATACATGTAAATATATGCTTGTCCTAAGAGTAATACGAGAGGTGAGTGCTGAAACTCCTTTAGGACCTCAAGGGAAGGGTATGCATTTAAATAGAGAGAAGAATGAAATGAGAGTAATGTCGTCAGAGAGAAAGAGTGCAACCGTGAGAAATTGGGAGAGAGGGCAAGGGATGTTAGAATCTCAAAGGTTCTAGGCAACCTGATCATGGAACACACAGCGAGCCTCCATGCAATGTGCAGTACGACAACATGGGCAGCCAGGCAGCAAATGCAGGCGGCAATGTACTACCAACCCTGTCGCACCTAGCTATAAGCGCAGGGCTGCCAACCGGTCCATACGTCTGGCAACCATTGCTACCCTCTCGCTCTGAAGTCTAACTCACTCTCTCTCTCTGAATTCCCACTGTCTTATCTATCAACTTCTCTATTGATACTACATATTAAATGGAAGGTCTCGACATGGCTTAAAACAAAACCCACCACTGGTTAGCAAATGACGAGACCTTTGCAGAGATACAAAGAACATAGTTATACGTTGTCACACTCAATATAAGCAGCCAGCACGGTACAACGCGGTACCGTGGTGGTACAGTGGAGTACCAAGGAGTACAATCAGGTTGCGTTGCCACGCACTGGGCGTCACAGCCCCCCCAAGATTTTAGATAATCGACCTTAGAAGCATTATCAAAATCTGACAGGCAACCAACCGACCTGCTACCCTTAGCTGCCACTAATTGCAAAAGGTGCACAACAACTGAAGTGTGAATTATACATAAAACACAATATCGCATGCATCATGCTACAACAATAAAGACTTACAAAACTAAAAAAAAAAATTCTCGTTTATTTTATTGTTTTATAATCTTTTTGGACGGCGTTATGATAGCCTAATTTTACTCCTGCTCAACCCACACACCGTGCACGACTATCCTGGATCATCAACCCTTGATAGACAATCTGCTATCACGTTCTCACTCCCGGCAATATGCTGAATGTTGAGATTATACTCTTGGAGCATTAGGGACCACCTGGTCAACCGCATATTCCGATTGTGAAACTGATTTAGGAATTTCAAGGGATGATGGTCCGTATAAATCGTCACTACCGGGCCGTAGGCTGGAACATAAACTTCGAAATGTTTGAGCGACAAAACGATAGCAAGAAGCTCCTTCTCTATAGTCGAGTAATTCCTTTGTGCCGAATTAAACTTGCGAGAAAAGAAGCTCACTGGGTGTTCCAAGCCCTCGGAATCAGTCTGCAGTAACACTGCCCCGGCACCCACACCGCTGGCATCAGTCGCCAGCTGAAAACTCCTGGAAAAGTCTGGGGCTCTCAAAATCGGATGTGTACACAGCAGGTGCTTGACTAGGTCGAAAGCCCTCTGACACTCCGCAGCCCAACAGAACTTCACTGACTTCGACAGTAGATCAGTTAACGGTGCTAAGACAGTAGAGTATCCCCGGATGAAGCGCCTATAATAGCCTATCATACCTAGGAACCGCATGACCTGGCGCTTAGTGGTGGGCCTGGGAAACATATTGATAGCCTGTATCTTGCTCAGGGGGGGGCACACCCGGCCTAACCCGACCACGAAGCCAAGATACTGCACAGTAGCCTTTACAAACTCGCACTTCCTCAGGTTCACCACCAGCCCAGCATCGTACAACTTCCCAAACAGGGTCTCTAAGTGCCTTAGGTGATTTTCAAAATTGTCATCATACACTATCACGTCATCAAGGTAGACCGTGCAGTTAGGGATTTCGTCACAAATATCGTTCATCAGGTTCTGAAACGTGGCAGGTGCGTTCTTAAGCCCATAAGGCATTACGTTACATTGGTAGGTCTTGCCATCTACCACAAAACCACAAACTTGCTTAGCTCGGTCCGACAGGGGTACTTGCCAGTAGCCTTTTACAAGATCAATTTTAGTAAGGTACTTTGCATTCCCTATCTTGTCCACGCTGTCGTCAACTCGAGGCAAAGGGTAAGGGTTGGTAGTGGTCAAGCCATTTAGCCTACGAAAATCTATGCAGAACCGCACCTTGCCGTCAGGTTTTGGCTGCAACGTGACGGGTGATGTCCACTTCACATAACCTTCAGTGATCATCCCTCTCTCAACCATGTACTTTAACTCCTCCCGTAAAGCTGGCAACTTTACCGGGGGCACACGGTAGGGCACTGACTTGAAGGGCACATTATCACCGACGTCCACGTCGTGCGTTACCTGAGTAGTGAGACCTGGGTGTTCGGCGAAAACAGAGGGGTATGACCTGAACAGGCCTAGGACAGCAGCACCCTGGTGCTCAGGCAGGTGACTTACAGCTTGCCTAGCCTCTTGTTCAGTATTCCCCGCCCACTGTTCCGCGGAAATGACACAGTCCCAGCTATCCTCCTCAGCAGCATGACTGTCCCCACCTCCTTCTCCACCCTGGCCGCTGCAGGCCAGCACAGGGACAGTGAGAGGCTCTGAGGGGCGTCTCACATACTCTTTCATGAGGTTAACATGACATAACTGATGTTTTTTTCTACGGTTAGGTGTTGCAACGAGATAATCAAGGTCGGACAGTTTCTTAGCCACCACATACGGCCCAATAAACTTGGCAGAAAGGGGGTGTCCAGGCAAAGGTAAAAGCAACATTACCTCCTGACCCACCGAAAACTCCCGAAGCTTCACCTTGGCGTCATACTGGTGCTTCATGACCGCCTGTGCATTAACCAAGTTATTACCTGCCGCTGCCATGCAACCTATAAGTCTCTCCCGGCTCTCAAGGATATATTTAAGTACAGACCCCGGCTTCTCTTCGCCCTCCCAGATCTCTTTCACCATACTTAAAGGTCCTCTCACATTATGGCCAAAGACTAGTTGATTTGGACTGAACCCCAGGCTCTCTCCTGGGACTTCACGTGCAGCGAACAGAACATACGGCAGACCCAAATCCCAATCAGTGTCATGTTCTGCACAGTAACAGCGTAGCATACTCTTCAGGGTCGAGTGCCACCGCTCCAAGACTCCCTGACTCTCGGGATGGTAGGCTGACGACACTACAGAACATATACCGTGCAACTGAAGGGTTTGCTTGAACAATTTGGATGTAAAATTGCTCCCCTGGTCTGACTGCACCTCACGTGGAAATCCATAACGGGAACAGAACAATAATAAGTTTTTAACAACTGCCTTTGCCGAGCCGTTTCTCATGGGGTATGCGTCCGGGTATCTCGTAGCCACATCCATGATTGTCAACAGGAATTTATTGCCACTACTAGTAGGCGGGAAAGGGCCAACCAAATCTACTACAACTTTACTGAACGGAGGCCCGGTGACAGGTATGGGAAACAAAGGTGCCTTCGGGATTGTCTGGTTAGGCTTCCCCGTTGTCTGGCAGGTCGCACACCCAGCCACCCATGCACAGACATCAGCCTTGACCCCAGGCCACCAGAAAAACCTGCCCAATGCCGCCAATGTTTTTGTTACCCCCAAATGACCCGCCACCGGCACATCATGCGCCAGACACAATAAGGACTCTCTATACTTATTTGGAACAACCACCTGGTCTACTACCCTCGCACCGCCCTCCCACTTCGATTTGGGGTCTAGAAATCTGCGGTACAATATCCTGTTGAGCCTAAAGAAATCTCCCGGCTTCGCATCCCCATCTTCCTCCAACTCTATGGCACCATTGCTATAACGAGCTAGGCTAGCGTCTTGCAGCTGCTGCTCACTAATGTCCCTGGGCGTCAATGCATCAAGATGGTTTTGTAATAAGACATTACCCCGGCTAGTAGGCTCTACTGCCTTAGTGGCTCTCGCTACAGCTCTTGCCTCACGCGAAGTCTTACCCAACTCTGCCTTGTTACACACCATATCTGGGCCAGAGTCAACTCCCGTGTTTATTATAGGTCCAAGTACCGAATCACCGAGAAGTGCAGCAGAATCAATGTCCCTTTTCCTGCCCTTAGCAACCTTCTCCTGATCCTTCCTCCACTGTCCCCGAGGTTGAGTGCTAGGCTGTGCAGGAGCCGCAGAGCGAGATCGGGTTACCACACAGGCCATCTTATCCTGTTGGCACCTCCCAACCCATTCCCGATTCTCACCATCCACGTCGGCCGCCCTCTCGGCAACGACTAAGGGTGGAGTCCCGGAAGTGGGCACCGCAAAGTCGTTGCCGAGAAGAAGGTCGACGCCCTCAACTGGCAAACACTCAACGATCCCTACATCCAGCTCCCTGCACACCTCTCCCACTCTCAACTCCAACCTCACAAGTGGGTATGACCTCGTAGCATTTATACCCTGCACCACAACAACTCTGGCCGCATTTATCGGTTTCCCTGTGAAGTTCCTCAACAAAGTTTGCGAAGCCCCCGTATCCCTCAGCAAGTCAACCCTCCGTAGTTCACTCCCCCAGCTCACAAACCCGTGTCCCCGATGGCTACAGAAAGTGTCCCGGACAGGTGTCGAGCCTTCCGTACGCTTCTTTACCGCGTGTGCCTCAGCTGCTGACAACCTACCCCGGGCAGTTGCTGCAGCCTTCAGAGACACACCGATACTGTGAACCAATGACACCGGCTTAGCGGGAGTGTTACTAGGGCACTCACGTGAATAATGGCCTAGCTTCTGACATTTGTAACATTTCACATCCCCAATGGGCTTCTTCCCTTGTGCGGGCGAAGAAGGGGCCTGACCTTTAGTAAACGGGAGAGGCTTGTGTTTGTAGGTGTTATTAGGTGCAATGCATTTAGTGTGGTTATGTGTGTCATAGGATTTGTTATTATCGAAAACTCTGGTGGGTGGGGTATAGCGCCCCTTCTGCCCTGACTCATCCCTCTGAGCGGCACCGCAACCACGAATCAATGATAATCTGAAGTCTGCCATCTTGGCAGCCTCCTCTACTGTCTTGGGACATTTTTCCTTAATGTTCAGCGTTAGATCGGTTCCAGTACATTTGTAAAACTGTTCCAGATAGAAAAGTTGCTTAATTTCCTCAGCCGACTCTGCGTGCTCGGACCGAAACCAGTTATTACCTGCATCTGTTAAGTCCTGTGCGTGCTCCATAAAACTGACGTCGCTCTTCTTATTCACGCCACGGAACTTCAATCTATAAGTTTCGGGTTGCAGTTCGTAGGCCCGGAGCACAGCCTCCTTCACCAGTCCATACACTACACTCTCGTCCAGTGACAGTGCATCGTAGGCTTTCAACCCCTTACCCACTAGACGTGATGAAACTAATGCTGCCCATTTAACCTCCGGCCAGTCATACTCACGACACTTCTTTTCGAAACGAGCAAAAAACTCAGTCACTGCTGTCTCATCAAATGCGGGTACTAACTTAATTAAATGCGAAAGTGAGTCTGTAACCCGGTGCCCACCACCGAGATGACGCCCCGTGGTCTCTACTCTAGACTTCTCGACATCCATTTCAGCCTGGTACCTGGTTGCATCCTGATTGGCTTGGATTCTAGCAACCTCTATGCGTTCTATACTAGCCTGTTGTATCTGAGTCTCCTGCAGCTTAAACTTAGCTAGTTCTAGCTGAAATAACATCTCAGGAGACAGGCCTGGGGGGGGAGAGCACAAAATGGGGGATCCACACCGAGACGTGTTTACGGGTAAGCCAGCTTGCCCTTGAGAACCCTCCTGCTGCATCGTGCTAAGACTCGCTGGCTGAGGGCCCAGCTCAGGGGTAGAGTGGAATGGAGGCTTGGAGGGAACCCCCCAAGACCCCACTCCACCCACCGCCCCATCGCCATCACCCAACAAACATGCCACCAAATTCTTCTTGGGCCAACTGTCAGGACAGTCCCGCCCCAAAACCGTGGCTAAACAGCGAAGACCGTAACAATCAATAGCCTGCAGGCGCTGTTCGGTCAAAGGTGTCTGCAAAAATGCCCGGGCATCCCTCTCTCCATTTATAACACTCCCCTCCCTAAACATCTGTTGTACTTGCTGGTTACTAGGCTGTACCGTGTTATCCTCCCCCGTAAATGATGAGTCATTAGACATAGTGCTGGTTATACAATTGCTGTTCATAAAAAAAAAAAAGTGCTTATTACTAATTGCAGTCTCGACTCACAAAATGTTAAAGATGCTTGAATGACTCTACTCTAGACACCCCCAACGAAACAATCTGCAAGTCCACCAATACAATAATGACACAATTTAAATTCCTCCAATATGCAAGAAAATTCTAGCCAGCTCTACTAGGTAGCATAGAATAGTTCTCCAAAAAACATGTGATAGGATACTACTGAATCTTGTGCAAGGTCGCCATTTTTGTTACGGCTGGATCGGCAATACATATTCGGGATTCTTGATCGTAGGACAGAAATGGCTTATGTGACAACGACACGCTCGATTCCAGTCCCAAATACTATATGCTCCAGACAACAAAAGCACCAACGCCCTACAGAGTTATCGTCTATGGTAACGAGGTACCTTAACTCGGCGAAAGTGTACAACAGGGGTAGGCTATGAGGCTAAACTCCCTCAGACATTTATAGGTTACGTTATTACTAAAGAAATGCAATACTCAAGAAACTACGTTAATATTAAGCCTCTAATAATGTAGAATAGAAGCAGGCTAAAGGTATGACAGTGAAATGCTAAATGACAAATGTACACGCCTACTTGAAAGCGCGTGCACTAGAATAACTGTCCCCTACTAACATGCACTAGCATGTAGCATACAAGATGTTCATGATCCAGTAGATACCTAATAATACACATGGAAGGAACATAAATAGTAGTCACTTATTGTAATAATGAATCTATACTTGGAATAACTAAAAGGTTGCAGGCAACAGTACTGCGCCGGTAGCCTACTACCGCATAGGCTACTTCGCTTCTCTCACTCTGTCTCCCCTCTGAGTCCGTATGCGCCCTACGCAACGGAACTCCGGACACAGCAGCAAAACGACAGTGCAGTTAATTGATACATGAAAGTATTAATAGTGTTGTCTTGTGTGTGAGTAATGTGTATTGTAAAGTGTTACATACATAAACTTAAAGAGAGCTGCAATGCATAGTAAAATAAAGATATCACCCACTCATCATCCCCATGTGTTCTAGCTAGCAGGCCAAGTCACAGGAACAACGAGTCCCAGCACCGAAAGCGAGAACCCAGGAAAAGACTGTAGAGAACACAAGCAGATAAATTACGTTACTCTACTATACCGGCACTACGAGCGAGCTGTAGTCTCTGGTACTGCACTCGCTCCTGGCTCGGTAGGCAAATCAAGGCTAAGTCCTCACCCCTCTACAGACAACTCCTGGGCATGGTCGGGCTCTTACACATGGCACTAGTCTAGTCACAAATTGGATGATGAGCTGGGCATATAACTCGTGAACATGTAGAACGTTCACCAACTATCCTCATCAAGAAGATCGCTGTTCACATTAACCCCTTAAATCTAATACATGTAAATATATGCTTGTCCTAAGAGTAATACGAGAGGTGAGTGCTGAAACTCCTTTAGGACCTCAAGGGAAGGGTATGCATTTAAATAGAGAGAAGAATGAAATGAGAGTAATGTCGTCAGAGAGAAAGAGTGCAACCGTGAGAAATTGGGAGAGAGGGCAAGGGATGTTAGAATCTCAAAGGTTCTAGGCAACCTGATCATGGAACACACAGCGAGCCTCCATGCAATGTGCAGTACGACAACATGGGCAGCCAGGCAGCAAATGCAGGCGGCAATGTACTACCAACCCTGTCGCACCTAGCTATAAGCGCAGGGCTGCCAACCGGTCCATACGTCTGGCAACCATTGCTACCCTCTCGCTCTGAAGTCTAACTCACTCTCTCTCTCTGAATTCCCACTGTCTTATCTATCAACTTCTCTATTGATACTACATATTAAATGGAAGGTCTCGACATGGCTTAAAACAAAACCCACCACTGGTTAGCAAATGACGAGACCTTTGCAGAGATACAAAGAACATAGTTATACGTTGTCACACTCAATATAAGCAGCCAGCACGGTACAACGCGGTACCGTGGTGGTACAGTGGAGTACCAAGGAGTACAATCAGGTTGCGTTGCCACGCACTGGGCGTCACACTATATATTTGGGATTATATATTTAGAGTCAATAGATTGCTACCGTTATATAGTATGTGTATTGTGAGTGCAGTTTAGGCTATGAGTTTCACAAATAAATACTATATTTTTCCAATTTATGAAAAGTTTTGTTTTAGGCCATTTTACTATAATGGTATTATTTTTTTCGATAATTATAGGGAATAGGCTCGTCGCCTTATTATATATAATTTATTAGGGGCAATTTAGGTATATGGAATCCTTATACTGTACTCATGTATAATCCACTGTGGGAGAATAATGTTGATCACATATATAAAACCCGATATTAAGACACCTTGTGCAGCAAAATAACCCTCCAATGGTGCTTGGTACGCCATTATCCATGGAAATGCTTCAGCTGCCTTGTTACCATGGTAACAAGGCAGCTTTGTTTACAAGCCACTGGAGGACCGGTCACTGTGGTTTGTGAGAGACTGGTCACCGACCGAAATTTTGGGCTCTTTGGTCGTTGTCTACAAACGCACCCGGGAGTGCGTTTGTAGACAGCGACCGGGACGGACCAAAGAGACCGGTCTCTCACAAACGGCAGTGACCAGAAACCTGATCCGTCCCGGTCGGCGACCAAACCACCCCACCTCGGGAGGTGGGGCGCTTTGGTCACTCCGGTCTCTTGTGACGTCACAATATAAACAAAGATGGACGCTCAACATCAACAAGTGTACAGTTGCTCGGAATGTAATACCTTTGTCAATGATTATGATGTGGCTAGTGAGCACCTATTAAGGTGCACTGGTAAGTTTAATAAATTATCCTATAAAACCATCGCACTCACGTCGGTTTGAGCTATAAATATCCCATAATCATTAAAGCTCGGGTCACACATACACGAATTAACGTCCCGTCCGGCCCCGACCTCTTAATTCGCCTGATAACGGGCAAGGACGCCAGCAAAATCGCCTATGGTCGGTACAGGGACATGTGGTGTCGCCAGCACACGGGACACGGGGCGGGAGACGGCGAACATTTTGTGCATGCATAAAATGGTCAGCGTGGGCCGGGGCAACTGCCACAAAACGTGTCAGGCCGGGACACCCGCGGGAGCAGTCGACGTCTAGACGCCGACAGACTGCATCTAGACGTCGACTGGCGGCGTCTAGACGCCGACGAATGGGATAAGAACGGCGGCAAAAAACCGTTGGAAGGAGAGTCGGCGATGTGTCACCGTCGCGTCACGTGAGCTAGCGACACCGCATGTCCGTGTACCGACCATAGGCGATTTTGCCGGCGTCCTTGCTCATTTGCAGGCGAATTAAGGGATCAGGGACGGATAGGACGTTAATTCGTGCATGTGTGAACCGAGCAAAAGGGGACGGGGACGGACGGGACGTTAATTCGTGCATGTGTACCATGTGGCCTCCAGATTGATTCCGTCCTGCCTATTTTTTTGGTCGTGGCCGGACGGGACGTTAATTCGTGTATGTGTGACCCGACCTTTAGGGAACGAAATCGACCCAAGCTAGCCTTAATATATAATTATATTTAATGCAATGACCTAACCTACTGTATACTATCACAACCTAGCTTCCACTAATGTAACATAAAATAAACAAAGAAAGTAATAAGGTAATATTAGCGCTAACACTTCCCGCTTTAACCCCTTCTGTACCGGCAACGTCATTTGTACTTCATTCTGGCTACTATTACACGATTTTATTCAGTTTAGAAAGGGTCTACAGTAATTAACAGGCTTCGAACTATCTCCCTTAACCCATAATGCTACCACAGATACTCCTGAAGCTGCACAAAATCGTCTAAATGTAGCTGTAATAAAATACAAAAGCGTCGTCGGTACAGACTACAGAAGGGTTTAATTTGCTATATATTTGGGATTATATATTTAGAGTCAATAGATTGCTACCGTTATATAGTATGTGTATTGTGAGTGCAGTTTAGGCTATGAGTTTCACAAATAAATACTATATTTTTCCAATTTATGAAAAGTTTTGTTTTAGGCCATTTTACTATAATGGTATTATTGTTTTCGATAATTATAGGGAATAGGCTCGTCGCCTTATTATATATAATTTATTAGGGGCAATTTAGGTATATGGAATCCTTATAACTGTACTCATGTATAATCCACTGTGGGCGAATAATGTTGATCACATATATAAAACCCGATATTAAGACACCTTGTGCAGCAAAATAACCCTCCAATGGTGCTTGGTACGCCATTATCCATGGAAATGCTTCAGCTGCCTTGTTACCATGGTAACAAGGCAGCTTTGTTTACAAGCCACTGGAGGACCGGTCACTGTGGTTTGTGAGAGACTGGTCACCGACCGAAATTTTGGGCTCTTTGGTCGCTGTCTACAAACGCACCCGTGGAGTGCGTTTGTAGACAGCGATCGGGACGGACCAAAGAGACCGGTCTCTCACAAACGGCAGTGACCAGAAACCTGATCCGTCCCGGTCGGCGACCAAACCACCCCACCTCGGGAGGTGGGGCGCTTTGGTCACTCCGGTCTCTTGTGACGTCACAATATAAACAAAGATGGACGCTCAACATCAACAAGTGTACAGTTGCTCGGAATGTAATACCTTTGTCAATGATTATGATGTGGCTAGTGATCACCTATTAAGGTGCACTGGTAAGTTTAATAAATTATCCTATAAAACCATCGCACTCACGTCGGTTTGAGCTATAAATATCCCATAATCATTAAAGCTCGGGTCACACATACACGAATTAACGTCCCGTCCGGCCCCAACCTCTTAATTCGCCTGATAACGGGCAAGGACGCCAGCAAAATCGCCTATGGTCAGTACAGAGACATGTGGTGTCGCCAGCACACGGGACACGGGGCGGGAGACGGCGAACATTTTGTGCATGCATAAAATGGTCAGCGTGGGCCGGGGCAACTGCCACAAAACGTGTCAGGCCGGGACACCCGCGGGAGCAGTCGACGTCTAGACGCCGACAGACTGCATCTAGACGTCGACTGGCGGCGTCTAGACGCCGACGAATGGGATAAGAACGGCGGCAAAAAACCGTTGGAAGGAGAGTCGGCGATGTGTCACCGTCGCGTCACGTGAGCTGGCGACACCGCATGTCCGTGTACCGACCATAGGCGATTTTGCCGGCGTCCTTGCTCATTTGCAGGCGAATTAAGGGATCAGGGACGGATAGGACGTTAATTCGTGCATGTGTGAACCGAGCAAAAGGGGACGGGGACGGACGGGACGTTAATTCGTGCATGTGTACCATGTGGCCTCCAGATTGATTCCGTCCTGCCTATTTTTTTGGTCGTGGCCGGACGGGACGTTAATTCGTGTATGTGTGACCCGACCTTTAGGGAACGAAATCGACCCAAGCTAGCCTTAATATATAATTATATTTAATGCAATGACCTAACCTACTGTATACTATCACAACCTAGCTTCCACTAATGTAACATAAAATAAACAAAGAAAGTAATAAGGTAATATTAGCGCTAACACTTCCCGCTTTAACCCCTTCTGTACCGGCAACGTCATTTGTACTTCATTCTGGCTACTATTACACGATTTTATTCAGTTTAGAAAGGGTCTACAGTAATTAACAGGCTTCGAACTATCTCCCTTAACCCATAATGCTACCACAGATACTCCTGAAGCTGCACAAAATCGTCTAAATGTAGCTGTAATAAAATACAAAAGCGTCGTCGGTACAGACTACAGAAGGGGTTAATTTGCTATATATTTGGGATTATATATTTAGAGTCAATAGATTGCTACCGTTATATAGTATGTGTATTGTGAGTGCAGTTTAGGCTATGAGTTTCACAAATAAATACTATATGTTTCCAATTTATGAAAAGTTTTGTTTTAGGGCCATTTTACTATAATGGTATTATTGTTTTCGATAATTAACCCGGGAGCTGCGGGGAGACTCTTAAGAGTTCCCCCGGCGGACTGCGGGAAGACTCTCCTGAGTAAGTAAAATAAAAAATCAACTTTTGACATCGAAAAAAAAAAAAAAAAAATTATTTTTTTATTTTTTTATTTTTTTTTGGCCCCTGGGCCATGCAAAATCTCAGTCCTCTACCTCCCCTCCTTCCCCACTTTCCTCCTATCCTTCAGTTATCACCTATTTTCCCTATTATTCCCTTATTCTGAGGTATATTTTCGTGCTAACATTAGCGAGTTGCAAGCAGGGTGTTGTCATCACTGATGGCAATCGAGTGCAAGAGAGAGAGAGAGAATATCGATCGACTGTGTCTCAGTGGCCTTGGGGGAAATTGGCGGGAAGGTAGCTTGCCTCACCCATACATTATACAACTCGCGGGCTATATCTCCGATTTTGACCATCCAAACGCTGTTTTCACTCGTTTTATTGTTGTTTCAGGTTAATACCTTTATAATCAACCCATAATAGGCACATATGGATAATTATTAATGCTATTAATGGTACAATGAATATTTTAGTGACAGAAACACCTCAAATACGTCAGCACAGGGGGACGTTTTCAATTACCCCCGTGCGCACTTCAGAGGTTAAAGGGAATAGGCTCGTCGCCTTATTATATATAATTTATTAGGGGCAATTTAGGTATATGGAATCCTTATACTGTACTCATGTATAATCCACTGTGGGAGAATAATGTTGATCACATTTATAAAACCCGATATTAAAATCTCCGCTGCGCACGCCCCTTGCAAATATCGATGAAAAGTACATCAACGTGTAGGGAATGTTTGCGCGCATCGAGCCATATATATTTGACCCGCCAAAAAATGTCTGGGGGGGGGGTGCGGTCTGTAGTTGAAAAAAGTGGAGCAAATGGCATCGCGCGGCCAGATTTCCCGGGTGAATATCCGCGCGGCCAGGGGGTAGGAGTAGAGGGAGGGGAGGGCGGGTTAGGGCGTAATGTCGCATATGTATCCTATTTTGAGCACTTTTATGCTATGTAGAGTATGTGTACATATACCTGTATGTACGTATGTGTACGTATGTAGGCCACCCATATACCAAGGAATATGCCGCATATAGGCCAAATATGCGACATATAAGCGAATTATGAGAGAGTTTAGAGGCGGGAACTGAGGTGAGAGAGTTTACGTGGGAGACAAGTGCTTGTGTACCGCTTGAGTGAGTGCGGGGACTGCGGGCCGAGCATGTGGCGGGGTGGTATCGAGAGTTGCCAATTTGTACAGGGTCTGTTGGTGTAATATCACGTATATATCGTATTTTCAGCACTGTCATGCTATATATAAAGTACGTTTACGTATGTAGGCGACCCATATAACAATGAATATACCACATATAGACCAATTATGCGATATATAAGCCTTATGAATGTGTTTAGGGTAGAGTTGGGGTGGGTGGGTGGGTGAGAGGGAGGGTGGGAGGGAGGGAAGTCTGTGTGTCGCTGTCCAAGGCCAGCCACGACAGTCAGCTGTATGTTAGGGCGGCGTCGGCAGGGCCAGCAGAGGTCCTGGATGGCAATATTATGGTTGTGCCTGTCGCCTTGCCCTTCGTCCCTTTCTTCCCTTTGGCAGAGTCAGGGGCAGTGACAGGGGCAGAAGGGCCGGCAGGGGCGGCGTCGGCAGGGCCAGCAGAGGTCCTGGATGGCAATATTATGGTGGTCCCTGTCGCCTTTGTCGCCTTGCCCTTCAATTCACTACTAGGCACGTTGTACACACTCCGAGACGACTAAAGAAGGAAGAGAAAGCGAAGGCGAGAAATAATTGTTATAGTTACCCATTTAATCTAGCTGCTCTCCTCTAAGCCATGCTCCATGTTCTATGAGCCTGTGCCAGTACATATAAAAGTATATAAGTATCAAGTAATCAGTGTAGAATGGATGGGCAGGGGATCGGCATGAGGGTGGGATACTCTGTTGTTGGATACTCCGAGACTGCTACCAAATAAGAGGTTTTCCTTATTTGGTTATAAGGGAGGTCGTCAAACCTCCCAATTTAGTAGCAGTCTCTATGTTTCCAACGTAGGGCTTGAATCCCACATTGGAGGCGGACATCCAATAAACCACAAAAAACCCAAGCCTTAGCAAAAGTAGAGGACCAAGAAAAGACACAAATAAACATTTTAGTTTATCGGGAAAAAAGAGCGTAACAGTATGGTGCATATTAAGAAAATACAGTTACTAGCGTATCAGTCTAGGGTCTAAAATACACAGGCAGGTAAAGGTCATGTTGACCTTGGAATGGCACACCAACATGGGAAAGGTGAAGTCAATTGTAAATATTACAAAATAAAAGGCATGGCACAGCAGGTGGACGCATCGGAAGACGCTCCTCATTTACATGACATGGGTATGAGGCAGAGGCATACCAATACAAAACCCGTAGACAGTGTAGTCCAAATGTAAAAACCTGAAGAGTTACATCCTTAACACTAAACAGACAGTACCTGTTCATACATGTATTGCAAGAGAAAGTCTTTGTATAAGCATACAAAAAAAGAACTCTCACCCCCCCCCCCCCCCTGTTTAGGGAAAGGAAGAAAATACCGTAAGGGATGAAGAGACACAGGAGAAGGTGGACGGCATCATATGACACACAGTAGTTACATGACATTGGTAGGAGGCACAAGCATACCAACACAAAACCCGGAGACAGTTGAGTCAGAATGTAAAAACTGGAGGAGCGAAATCCTAAAGTGATGCTAAGTGGAAAGTATTCACAAAAACACAAGGCACGGCATAGCCGGCGGACGTCATCATAGGACACTCTGGAGGTACATGACATGGGTAGGAGGCATAAGCATACCAACACAGAACCCGGAGACAGTGAAGGCAGAATGTAAAAATTGTAAGAGCGACAACCTTAAGGAGAGCGTCCGGTTTGACTCGGAAAAGTGCTCAAAACGGCAATATTGCGCAACCCGATATATGGCATCATCACCCATTCCTCTGTCTTCAGTTAAAATCCTGAGGCAATATTCCGTCTGGAAGCATATTTTTTCTGGGCTAGTTTCAAACTTTCGCGGGTCGCGGGTCGCGCAGACGCGTAGAAAATGCATTATGGGTTTCGGATCTGCAAAAAAAAAAAAACGAAAACCATGAATTTTTGGTGAAAATATGACGTTCGTAGATATTTTCCCTAGCAGTATCTGCTATCTCTATCCTGGTAACACCGAGGGTGTGGTGGTGGTGGTGGAGAAAGAACAGTGTGCTGCTTGCCGCGTGACAGGTAGGGTGCGGCTGGCTGGCTGGTTTGCCACCGCTCTCCCGCCTTAGTACCTCACGTAAGAAAGTTCACTCGTCGGCGTTATTCTAACGTAACCAAACATGCTACAACAATGATTCGGGTGTCATTGGAAAGGGCATGAAATTCTCTACAACTCTACGTTGCCCTTTTTTTTTATTTCTTTCCCATTTCGACACACCACCCCGAGACATTTGTCACCTAATTTGTACCTAATTTTAAATGCCCTCATTCTACAATTAGATACAAAATGGAAAAAGTAAACACGGACAATTGAAATACACCTATTATTAGTACCCCCAATGCATTGAAACAATTAAGCAACAACATTTAAATGAGATTTTGATTTTAAACAAAGTCATAAATTTACACACTAATTCTCACCTAACTCAAAAAATAATTGTCCTAGAGAATTAAAATTTTGGAAATTTCTTAGTTTTTAGGTCCCCTATACGTGTACCAAATATTATGAAATGCAGACAAAATCCACTGACACGTTCTAGAGTAAAAGCCGGACGCTCCCCTTAAGTGAAGTCAGGGGCTAAGTGTTTACAAAACAAAATGGCACGGTATAGCTGGCTGACGACATCATATGACACTCGTCATTTACATGACATGGGTATGAGGCATAAGCATACCAAGGAAAAACCCGTAGACAGTGTAGTCATAATGTAAAAACCGTAAGAGCTACATCCTCAATACTAAACAATCATGTATTGAAAGAAAGGCTTTGTACAAGCATACAAAAAAGACCCCCCCCTCCCCCCCCCCCCCCTTTGTCAGGGAAAGGAAGAAAATACAGTATGGGACGAATACAGTATGAATAGAATCAGCATGGATGATGAAGCAGGGGACACGTTGATTGAACGCAACCCAAGGCATACTAAGCCTGGCCGTGGGCATGGAGAGGTATGAAGAGACAGATGCACTGCGAGAGGACCATAACCCTGTGTCGGTCATGTCAGTGAGATAGCAAGACTGTAAAAGCGGAAGGCATATGAGCAGAGCCCTCTGCAAGAGGTTTACCGCCTCCAAGAACATGACGGAAATGTAGGCCCACAGCATGCACACCGAAGCCAGTCCCGGCACAGTGGCACATACAGAAGCAAACAGGGCGTGAATCCGGCATACCAGAAGTTCCATACGAGTCTACAAAACGAACAGAAGGGGTCAAAGTGACGAACTCGAGGGAAGGGGCCCCGGCTATGGTTGCAAACCCTGATACCCACACCCCTGTCGACAAAGCAAGAAGATGTTTTTTTTTCGTCTAGCAGTAGAACAGGGATTGGGCTAGTGGCGTAGGCGGATGAGGCAAGGAACCCAAGAGCCCGTGCCAGAGACCACCGAGCCAGTATCCAGCGTGGGGGCGGACGGAGCCTAAAGCAGGCCTTCAGAAATATGACACCCCTTGTGAGGGAGCACCAGCCCCATCAAGGCCTCTAATGGTACCCCAAGAGTGGGCAGGCAGCCTCAAAAGATGTAGTACTGTACATGTCGGCGAGTGTCCCAAACCAGTGATGAAGGTAACTGAACACGAACGCAACCGAGGGAGCTGTGCGCTCACTGCTCAGCATCATTGAGCCAGTTAGGGAACCCAATCCAATAAGACTGAAGCCCTCCATGGACACGTCAGCCAGCGCCGATAAAGCATATCAGCCAAGCCGAGGTCAAAAGGTGGCAACCACCCTGCCACACAAACATTTACGACACAAATGCCAACGAGGTCCCTAGGTCTCCAATCTGGCCCAAGAGGAAGCCGGAGACAGGGAGAGAAACGGAACACGGACACCATCGTTTCAGCTGTGTGGCACCACACTTGCGGCGGCAACAGTGTTTACATGTTGGAGCAGTGTTGGGGCAGGACTTTATTGTTCCATAGGCCAATTGTTTAACCGACAGTAGAGTCTTGTGAAGGTGCTGTCCCTTTGGAACACTGTTAAGGCTGGTGTGGTAACAGAGACTGCAGGAGCAAGTGCTGCGGGGGGACTCCGGTGAGTCGTGCTGAGGAACGGTTAGCACTATACCAACATCATCCACAGTGATGACTGGGTGGGGCAGTGGTGAGGCGGGACTTTATCGTCCTACAGTACACTCCAACTACCGAAAAGCAACCCGTCTGAGCCGTTACAACGCATGTTAACGGGAAAATTACGGGAAACCAGTACACGTATGTATAGCGTAGCGTACCAAGCATGGGATGGCCACATGGGCGCGATCAACCAAACCCTGCGCCAGAACAATCCCAGCCCGTGGAGGACGTAGCACATGAGGAGTGCGACGGGCGGAGGCAATGTGGACACCGACTGTCACCCACTCCAGTCCGTGCCGAAGGCATCAGTGGATAAGATGACCAACCGAAAGGCCACCGTAATGCCCGCTAAGGCAAGGCAGCGATCCCGCAGGAAGAAGAATGGTACCAACAGGATCATGGCCCGGACGCGTAAGCGAAGAGCCCTGACCACTTGCCGTGGTGGCGATGACCCATGTTAGATCGGGAGCCCCACTCCACCTCACACGACGCATCTGTGTCTATCCAGATGGCCGCCGGGGGAGCAGTCCAGGGCACCGCTGCAGCGAGCGAGCCTCGAGCGACCCAGTGTGATAGTCTCATATGTAGCAAGCGCAGTACCGGCCACAGCCAGTAAGGGGGGGGGGGGGGGCGATACAGGGAAGTGTTAGGGGACCAGTAGAACAAGGTGCTCGAGTCCGAGCTGGCCTAAAGGCACGGTCAGTGCCGCCCAAGGTAAAGATCTCAGCCGGGAAAAAACCCAGAACACGTTCGCGAATGAGAACGGGCAGAACACGACACGTGAAGTGTTGACGCGTACACCCGACTCCGGGAACAGGAGCACTGTGCAGGTTCCATGGCCCTCAGTGTGAACGTGGGAGGCCCTCCTTGTCAAGTAGCGAATGTGAACCCCGGGTTTGCGACATGGACGACTACAGCGAGTGTGTCCAGGACAAAATGTGAGGAGAAGATTTTATCACGACGGCACCTCTCCCATACATGGACCGGATTACCTGGGCCACCTCCTGAGACACTGCGTCGATGACGGGGAGGGCGCCCGAGAGGAGGTTGATACCTCCACCTCCAGGCTAGACCCTTCTATACCACCGTCATGCCCACGACCAGCGTGGCTAGTGCAGGAAGTGGGGGCGGGAGAAGCCGGTGCGGGCGCTTTGCGTCAGGCCCACCACCAAGTCAATGAGACGGCCGGGTGAGGGGAGAGGGTATTGACCAGGAGGAACTATGCGTTATGCGGAGCATAGCCCTCCTTAACTTGTCATGGAGAAAGGAACTACCATGGCCAACCCCCATCCACCTGGCCGTCCTGACGAAAACGGAGAGCGGGCCTCACGCTCCGGCCTTTCCCCCTCCCATCCGAGCAAGGGAGCGTAGGACGAGGGTCCCGGAACTTGCCAGCATAGTCCACCCACAGGACGGAACGGCAAACTGGGTACGAACGGCCACGGGAGGAGCGTATACAACGCCCCCCACGGCCCGTCCCATAGCCCAAGCCCCAGGCCCAGGGCTCCTTGCCGGCGACGGACCTTCACTCGCATGAACAAGCTAGAAAGCCTCCTGCCAAGCCACCCCCAGGAACGTCAGTCCCGGACTTAAAAGGTCCGGCAGGAGGAGGTGGCTGCGGACGTCGGCAGGGGCTGACGAGCAGAAAAACCACCCGAATTTGTCGACGGCAATGGGTGGCGAACGTCCTGGACTGGGCAGGAAAAGCGAATTCAACGTAGGGCTTAACCCACTGAGCCCCAGCTAGTTATAAATAAATGTACCACCAGGGACCGGCAGGATTTGATTTTTTTGTCTCCAGAAACAATAGCGAATGGGTTAGGAGTGAAGGAAACCAAAAAAAAAACTATCAAAAAGGTCAAAAATTGGTCCTACGGAGCCCCCGATAACGGATTTTAAAGAGTAAAAAATTGAAGGCAAAAACACTCAAAAACCATGTTTTTGCACACTTACGCGCACGCGGTTGGACTTTGAGAGTTTTCAACCATCGCCAAGGTTGCGTGGGATACTTACACAGTTTCCATACAAATCTGACCCCTCTAGGTGCCATAGGACCGGAGTAATTGGGACCGGAGTACCAGTGACGACACGTTGTCGTCGCTGGGGTTTAGCGTTACATACATTGCCGACGACACGTTGTCGTCGCTGGGGTTCAGTGGGTTAAGATCCCAGTGAAGTCGGAGGAGTGGAGCAGCAGGCCAGACACAAAAGTGGAGGCCATGGTGGGGATGGTCAGTAAAATTTCACTGAAGAAAAGGGGGAATCCAATACACACAGGACCAACGCCACGTGAGCGGAGGCCTGGGACCTTTCAGCGAGTCTCTGTGTCGATCTAGGAGCAAGAGGCCGCCTGTGGAGCGGATCCGAGGCACAGAAGGAAACAGAGGACATATCAAGGGGGGAAACCCAGCTAAGCAGCCGTTCCCTGGGTGTAGATGAATGCAAAGGGCATAAATAACCAGAGGAAAAAGAAACATGGCCGATTCCTGGTTACAGATACAGGTCACAGGGTACATCCAAGAGTAGAAAATCCACCTGGGGAGCAGATTTTTATAGAGAGAGGAAGAGGCAGAGGACACCCCGCCTGATTGGCGGAAAACGTGTGTAAACACAACGTGGAGTCGAGGCCTAACCTCCCTGTCAGTAAAAAGTCAAGTGTGAGCTACCCGACACCTTATTTTTATTTTTTTTATTTTTTTCTATGTGATTGAGGGAGGCAAAAGGCATAACTGCCTATAGCGAGTGCCTCCCCCATAGTTGAAAGAGTGACAGGGCCAAAATCAAGGGACGTTCGAGCCAAAATGCCTGGACACACAGAGTTTGAAGCAATTTAAGTCATAGGAAGAGGGAAAGACTGATTCTGGGAGAGAATTCCAGAGCTCAGCTGTTGAGTAGAAGAAAGTTTGAGAGTAACGTTTCACTCTTGGGTTGGAGAGTTGCACAGAGTAGGGGTGGGATTGAGTTGCAAGACGGGTACCACGTGCCCTACGTAAAGGAGGTGGTATGCACTGGGATAGCTCTGAGGAACACTGATTATTATAGTAGCGATAGAATAGCGAGAGAGATGCAACATTGCGGCGGAGAGAGAGAGATTGCAGAGAGTTGGTGAGTGGACGGGAGTTAATGATACGAAAGGCCTTCCTTTCAACTTTGTCTAGGAGAGCGGTGTGAGAGGAACCTCCCTACACATGTGAACAATACTCAATACAAGGGCGCACTATGCTCCTGTACAGAGCAAGAAGCTGTGCAGGGGAAAAGAACCCCCTAAGGCGGTTGAGCACACCCAGCTTCTGGGAGGCTGCCTTCGCAAGACTGGTAATATGGTCCTTCCAAATGAGAGCAGAAGAAAAAGAGACACCAAGAATATTGAGAGAAGATGAAGGGTTGATTTTTGTATTGTTGAAGAATAAGGGATAGTCCGCTGGGAGATCCTGACGGGTAGATAGATGGAGAAATTGGGTTTTGGAAGCATTAAAGTTAACAAGGTTTTCTCTGCCCCAATTGGAAATAGTATTTAGATCAGAATTTAAGAGTTCTATGGCTTCATTACGTTTGTCGTTGAGGGATTGCTGGCTGGGGCGTTCTGAAAAACTAATGGAGTAGTGCAAGGTTGAGTCGTCTGTGTATGAATGGATGGGAATTAAGGTACAGTTAAGGAGATCATTATGAGGCGCTCATTCGCAGAACGTGTTGACCGCCCAAAATAAGAAACGGAGCAAATCGCGTCTGAAGTTTGCCGACTTATAAAAAGTTGTAACTATCAGACCCGATTTAGGAGAGAGGTGACAGTGTTTTCAAAATGTTCGGAAAATAGTATCTAGGTACGTACCACAAAAAAAAAAATAATAAATTGCTTGTTATTTATCGCAGAACATGATAGTTGCCCAAAATAAAAAAAGGAGTAAATCGCGTCTGAAGTTTGCCGACTTATAAAAAGCTGTAACTATCAGACCCGATTAAGGAGAGAGGTGACAGTGTTTTCAAAATGTGCGGAAAATAGTATCTAGCCATGAACCACAAAAACAAAAATAATAAATTGCTTGTAATTAATAGTAACGTGAGTGTGATTGAAATAATCCCATGATTTTATAACCCCATATCAATTCAATACTGTAGAAACGTTTAGAAAAAGCAAATGTATAACAATAAAACATAAATAATATTATCAGTGAATAATAATAAGACATGGAAGAGTAGGGTAAGATAATAGAAACATAATTTTATAAAATTAATAAGCGATAATAAAGATTAGAAAATGGAGGAAGACATGGTGAATAATAATGAATAAGTAAAACACAAGAATAGAGTAATAATTTTGCTACTTTAATGTTATTGATTTATTATTATAGAAAGTAAGCTAGTATTACTGTTAATTAATTAATTTGGGATATTTTATTCAGCTTGGGAAGGACATGATTTTACAAAATTTTAATCAAAGGAAGGAATTTGATGGCTAGTTACTATAATGTTCTTGTGTAAAGATTGCTATTGTTTAACAATTTTACCTTACTAAAATGCATTATTACTCTATTCTATTGTTACATTAAATTTTATATATTCATACTCACCGAGTAGTCAGGCAGTGTCGCTATCACTGTCACTATCATCTGCATACTCTTGCAGGTTGTCATCAATATCAGAGGAGTCAGAGTTGTTGTCCAAGGCTGGTCTAGCTGCTCTACTGAGGTCCCTCTGCATACGAAAAAGTTCCTGGTAATACTCCGAGTGGATTGGCGGAATGTAGGATAGCAGGTCGTGGACGGCTTGGAGTTTGTCAGCTTGAAGTTTGATGGCAGCTGGGTACTTGGGGGTGAGTGGCACTCGTGACAGATTAAAGGCCGATGGAGAATACTTGGCTTTACCTGGCATAAGCCTGAGACAATGCAGAGGCCCCTCGTAGCCTCGAGACAGCTGATACCCATCCCTATATTGCAGAGTAAAGCAGAATCGGCGACATTCAGAGAATAGGAGTGGCTTGGCGGGTGTACGGTGAGTTATGACACTTTGCAACAGGTCTAAGTTTAGAAAGTCCTCTCTCACCATGGGAATGACCTTGTTACCTGCGTGGACCGCACGCTCAATCACCTTGACATAGTGTTCAAAATCATAGATGTTCCCCTCAACCCTGAAGCGCTTTTCTATGTTCCCAAAAGCCCTGTCACACGACATGTAACTATGTCCTGGGATGAGGAAATAATGGACCACTTCCTGAAGACGGCGACTGTGCAGTTCGTAAAGATGGCAGAGCATGATATTAATGTTCTTATTCTGTCCACCACAATTGTCACTGAATAGTATAAGCTTGCCAAAATCACCATGAAGCAGTACTTCATTCCCGATCCACTTTTTGATGCACGAACCCACCTCGACCGAGCCACGCCCACCTGTCACCTCATCCCACACGAAGAACTGGTTTTCACCGGTCTTGAGGTTGGAAATGCATAAATTGTACAGCCAGACTTTCTTCTTATAGTAGGCAGCATTAGTGGTGAGACGAGGTATTGGCTGTGTCTGTTGGAGGTCCAAGGCTATGACACGAGTATCATCGTCCCTGTCCTGCCCCAGAGTCTTCATAAGTGTTTGTGCCTGCCGTGCCAGCGCCAGGTGTTCATCAAGTTCAGCCTGCAAGATTGCATTATCTGCGTCATTACTGGCATGTTTCAAAGTGGTCTTAGCTAGGTCACAGGTCGAGCAAGTATCAGTATTTGGTGGTGAGAAGGAGAGTTCTTTACTTTTGAAAACTTTCCGGTAATAACTTTCCTTGACTACGCTGTTGTTAGGATAATTCTCAGCCATCCAGGTAGAATACAGGTGGTACATCCGGCTTAAACTCAACGATGTCTCTAGGTACCGCAAATTGGGCGATTTGGCTCTGCTATAATGGCTGGTAACGCTGGGGAATGATGCAATGTGTTTGTGCACACGCTTTGCATCAGGACCTGCAATGGTGACACGGTTCTTGTGTTGCCCGCGGCCGTCTCTCTTCGGTGTACCAGTGTCACTCACGTGGGTCAGGGCATTCTCTAATCTTGTCCTACCTATGGCTAAAATGTTGATGAAGGCTGTCTTGCAAATATTATAAGTTGTAGACTGGTAGGAGAGAGTAAATTTGTGGGTGCATGACCGATGGGGACCAGGGTTGTTGATGTCGGCAGGCTTTCTTCGTCGTTTCACTGGCACTGACAGAACTTGTTTCTGAATGACGGTATTCTGGACTAACCAATCTCCAGTTTGCCAGAAGTTATTGTGGATTGCTTGGCGGATAGGTTCAGCAATTTTATCGTAGCATCCATCATTGCAAGGCGGTCCAATAACTCTAGCATTCACTGTATTTCCTGTTTCGCGGCTGAGATATTCCTTCCCAGAATTTCTCTTGTTCCTGGCGATTATTTCAGACCAATTGTCCGGGTTACACCTCTTTTTTATAGGTGGGGGTGGGCTCCCACTATCACTCTCACTCTCACTATCACTCATTGTTCAGGGAAGCACTGCAACACGGTCAAAACGGCACAAAAACAACACCAGGTGCGAGGTAAACGATCCGTACGGCGTGAGAGCTGAGCTAGACTGTATTGTGGCGGGAGAACAGAGAGCAACGCGCGCCGTGAGTGGCTGAGCTGGCGCCCACGCGGTACCATAGCCGGGCTGTCATTGGCTGGCTGAACACACGCTGCCTGGGTGGCGCATATCACCCTCTGCGATGCAGAAACGAGGGCAAGTCAAACGCCCTGTCAACACGGAAGAAAGTGCGTCGCACTTTATGCGATTTTCAACCATGTTGACATTCTCAAATATAGCTCCCTACCACGGCTCCAGATTCAAAAAGGATGTGGCAATATAATGCGATAATATAACGGGTTTTGCCAGAGGTGGCGGTTATCACGTTCTGCGAATGAGCGCCTCATTTATAAAAATTAGAAAGAGAATAGGAGATAGGACAGAGCCCTGAGGAACACCGGAGTTTATAGGGTGAGGAAGTGAACAATGGCCGTCCACAACCGCGGCTATGGAACGGCCGGAAAGGAAATTAGAAACAAAGGCACAGATGGAGGGATAGAAACCGAAGGAGGGTAGTTTAGAAATTAAAGATTTATGCCAGACTCTATCGAAGGCTTTCGATATGTCTAGTGCAATAGAAAAAGTCTCACCGAAGTCCCGAAAGGAGGATGACCAAGAGTTAGTAATAGTCCATGAGCCAAGACCCGAATTTTGGGATATCGGTACCACCCGGGGTGACTAATTCTCTTAGGTGTTTTTAGCTTGCTACATGTCTCTAGTTTATGTTTTGATATGATAGCCCTTGCACATTGGTAGCTTAATGGTCGTTATCACTTCTTGAATAGACATACCCTACCGAAAATTCCGAAATTTTTTAAAATGTCAAATTTGGGGACAGGAATGCCTAAATGTCAACAAAATGCATATAGTAATTGTCACATTTAATACAAGTCCTGTAAATACACACTAAGCATGCCATGGGCTTGTACATACTATTATGGCAAATTACTACTCCTAAATATCATCTACATCAGACTCGGAATCTGACTGTTGTGCCACCGGCTCTTCTTCAATAGCCTTGTTCTGACATGTCTGTAACCTGCACATGTCCGTGCATTTTAGACCATTGCTGAGGCAAGTACACTTAGGGAGTTCGCATGACCGCACACACTTGCAAGACAGTAGCTGCATAACAGCATCTGGTGCTGGTGAGCCTCGCATCCAGTTGACGGCAAGCTTACCGTCCTCATCTGTCATCCAACCGCAGTCTGTTGGGTTCGCAACAAATGGCTGGCTCTGAAGACTTCTCCTCCAGATCGCAGCCTGGTAGTTTGCACGCAGTGCATGCATGAAGAGGCAGTCCTCACAAGGAGGGAGTTGACTTGACTCTACCTCTCCACGTCTTGCACAGAACAGCTCATACCGAAGCTTGTTTACCTTAGTTGTGTGGGTAGATGGTAGGTACATGTGGCAGGTGATTTCCTGTAGCTTCTCAAAGAGTTCAGGAGACACTTCCCATGAGCGTCCAAGTTCGTGAAAAGCATCCTGGTATGTCTTGTCCATCTTCACCTGCTTGAGTGTCGTCATCTTCCCTCGGCCAGCGAATGCACTGACGGTATCACAGCCTGTAAAGGCATGCATACCAATCAATGAATCACACACGCTGCCTCCCAGTGTGCGGCTCAGTGTGGTGATATCCAGGAATCTTGTCCGGTTCTTCGTCCCGCACTTCTGGAACAGATGGGATGGGATCTTGTGGCACATGCCAAGACACAACACCATGACGTCTGTATCTTCTGCAGTGATGATGACAGACTTGTTCCCAGATTCTGCTGCATGAAGTGCATGG
>JBAKBP010012416.1:0-67599 GCA_037953745.1 Lithodes maja
ACAACTTTTAAGGGAAGTGACCACTCCAACATTTTGTACCTTTCGTTTCTGCAAATTCTCCCTCACTAACCCCAAATCATGGCACCGATCAGAATTAAATGCCCCTCCTGTAGCAAGAACTACTACAAGGAATGGTATCCGCGTCATGGGTATCCAAATGCCAAGTGTTTTATGTGTTTAACTGGTGAAAACTTTTTGCTCTTGGAGTACACATTAGAAGCACACAAGGCACAGGTTGACGAACTGAAGCGAGATAATCTCACACTAAAGGAGACTGTAGGTGTACTTGCGCATCAAAATTTCTTACTAAAAGATCGAGTAAAGGACATAGAGAGTAAGCAAGTCGACGTTGTTAAAAATCTTCAAAAAGAAAACCCATCCAATGATCTATATCAGACAGTAGTCAACAGGCGTAACAAGAACAAATCCCAAGGGAATGGGAAAGCGACACCAGGTATCCCTATCAAAAACAGATTTGCTGTTCTCGCCGAAAACAATGAACACGAGGTAACTGACCACGTGAATGGGAATGGGAATGGAAAAGCGACACCAGGTAACCCCATCAAAAACAGATTTGCACACGAGGTAACTGACCACGTGAAAGCAAGCTCGAAAGGCAAGAAAACTCCTGACAAGAAAACAACGAAACCATCAAATCACGGAGTCAGCGGGAAGGAGAAACTCACCCTAGTATATGGTGACAGTCTCATGCGAGGTCAAGGAGCTGCCTTTGCCACCAAGAACAGAGGAAAAAGGTCAGTAAAGGTCATTCCAGGCGGTAAAGTCGAACATATCTTGAAAGACATAACTAACTCCGCCATACCAGAGGGCACCTGTGTAGTCGTCAATGTTGGCTCAAATGACTGCTTTGACGGAGGTAAGGCCCCAATTAAGACCATAGAAAAAGATTTTGAGAACCTAATTAAAGTCATGAAAAGGAAGACCATGAAATGTGTGGTAAGTGGCGTCATACCCCGGATTAAAACAAGCTCATACGGACAAAATAGAGCCATAGAAATTAACAACGCAGTCAAGGTCATGTGCGAACAAGAGAAGGTACTGTATGTGGACAATTGGACCACCTTTGTAGGGAACTCGTCCCTGTACAGCGGAGATGGCATTCATTTATCAGAAAAAGGCGTTCAGCACATGAGTGACACCCTGAATCAAGCAACCTACATTGCCCACGAAAACAACGCCAGTCAGGACCGAGAAATATCTATGCTAATAGACTCCTCTGAGTATTGATATCGCTACCCCCGGAAAAGCCCTCCCACAACCCCACCCAATCAAACTCCACCCGCACAGTTAAGAGAAATAAATAACCCCGCCCAACCCTTCCAAGTCCATCACAACCATTTAAACGAAACCGTCAACCCCAATGGCTCACAAGTTGCGAAAACTTACCTACCTGAACCACAAAACAAACTAAACAACTCCACCCAACCCCATCCAAGCCAACTGAATGAATTTGACAACCCGCCGCGGCTTCAAGTCACAACCCCAAACTCATCCCCACCAATAAGAAAAACAAATCCAGCGCATGCTGAGAGAAATGATATAAAAATAATATCCATAAATGCATGCTCAATAAGAAACAAAATAGACGAACTCAAATGTCTGTTATTAAATGAGAAAGTTGACGTTATTTGTATAACGGAAACACATCTGAACCTTAAAAATAAAGATCTACTTCATGAATATCACATAGAGCCATATAAATTTTTTCATAAAGACCGTAACAATGGAAAACAAAGAGGGGGGGTTGCAATGTACGTTGCAACCTACTTAAACCCAGTCGAGGTGACTCTCCCCGAAAGTAATGCAGAAATAGTGTGCGTCAAAATAAATACAAAAAACATGAAGTTAAATATCACTACAGCGTACCGACCACCGAGACTAACTGTTGCCGATGATACAATTTTTTATGAAATACTAGAGAAAACCCTTAATTCCGACGAAACCGTTTTACTAGGCGACTATAACCTCCCCCTAATTGACTGGAATACCCTGACCGGAAAAAATGCTGAGTCACGCCTAATGACAAGCTTCATCCAGGACAATTTTTTGACTCAACACGTAAGACAGCCGACGCGAGACAGAAATATATTAGACCTCGTAATCACTACCCAAGAAAATTTATTATCAAACCTGGATGTAGGTGAACATCTGGCAACGTCCGATCATAAAATCTTAAGAATAAACGTTATAAGCAAATATTCCTCAGTAAAAACAACAGGAATGGTTTCGGACTTCAAAAACGCAAATTATGACGGACTTAAGGAATCGCTATCAAACATACACTCAAACCTCATAAATATAAACGAAGTAAATGAACTATGGGGACATTTTAAGTCTACAATTACAGAAGCGCATAAACAATTTGTACCCATGAAACCAAAACGTAATACGAAATCAAGTATGCCCCCTTGGTACAGTAGAGACATTGGCAAGGCAATAAGGAAAAGGAATCAACTCCACAAACTTGTAAAAAATAACACAAACACTGAAGTAATTAAAAACTTGTACAAAAATAGTAGAAGGGAAGTGAAAAAAATAATTAGGGCGAACAAACAAAATTACGAAATGACTATTGCCAGAGAAAGTGCCACAAACCCCAAAAAATTCTACAGTTACGTAAACAAAAATAAACAGATCAAAAGCGGAATCGGACCGCTAATAGAAGATGGCCAGACAATAACAGGTGACACAAACACGGCAAATCTGCTCAACAAATATTTTGGCTCAGTTTTCACAGAAGAAATTATCGATCATACCCCTGAAAATAACACCTCAACTCATGTGATAGGAGATTTCACCATCAGTGTTACCGAAGTACAAAGCAAATTGAGTAATTTAAATGTAAATAAGACCCCGGGACCCGACATGCTCCACCCGAAAATAATTAAGAATGTCAAGGACGAAATAGCAAAACCCCTGACACAACTATTTAACTTATCACTACTACAGGGGATTGTACCGAGTGATTGGAAAGATGCGAACATTACGCCGATATACAAGAAGGGTAGCAAGGCCAAAGCGAGTAATTACAGACCAATTAGCCTAACTTCAATTGTAGGAAAAATCATGGAAAAAATCATTAGAGATAAGATAGTAGATTACCTCGAATCAAACAACCTAATCAAAAATAGTCAACACGGCTTTAGATCAAATAAGTCATGCCTAACAAATTTGATTGAATTTTATAACAAACTATTCACATATAACGACATGACGAAATCACTAGATATAATCTTCTTGGACTTTCAAAAAGCTTTCGACAAGGTGCCTCACCGAAAACTATTGGCTAAACTGGAGAGGATAGGTATCAAAGGTGAAATTCATTCTTGGATAAAAAATTGGCTTACAGACAGAAGACAGAGAGTGGTGATAAATGGAGTGGAATCGGAGTGGGAGCCTGTCACTAGTGGAGTTCCACAGGGTTCAGTCCTTGGACCGGTCCTGTTTCTCATTTACATTAACGATATCGATGTAGGGGTAAACAACACCATTTCCAAATTCGCCGACGATACAAAAATAGGAAATACAGTCCTGAACGAAGATGATAGAAATGCGTTGCAATCTGATTTAAACAAGATATCAGAGTGGTCGAAAAAATGGCAGATGCCCTTCAATGTCGATAAATGTCAGGTGCTGCAGGTTGGTAGCAGAAATATGAAATACAAATACGAAATGAATGGCAAACAAATAAAAACCGCAACGGTAGTAAAAGACCTAGGGGTACTAATATCTGAAAACCTAAAAACTTCCGACCAATGTATAGCAGCTGCAAATAAGGCAAACATAGCATTGGGCTTTATTAAACGAAAATTTACATATAAACATGAAAACGTAATAGTGCCACTGTTCAAAAGTATGGTGAGGCCCCACCTTGAATATGGTGTGCAGTTCTGGTCACCTTATCTGATCAAGGACATTGTAAGACTCGAGTCAGTACAGCGTAGAGCGACGAAGATGATACCCTCATTAAGAAATAAACCATATGAAGAAAGACTTAAACGATTGAACCTGTTCTCATTAAAAAAGAGGAGGTTGAGGGGTCAGCTTATTGAGTGCTTTAAGATACTAAAAGGTTTCGACAAAGTCGATGTAAATGCACTATTCACATTAAACAATACTAATCAAACTCGCGGAAATGGAATGAAATTAAAAACCAAAAAGGCAAACCTAGATGTCACAAAGAGTTTCTTCACCTACAGTGTGGCGACAGAGTGGAATAAACTACCAGCGAGAGTGGTGGAGAGCGACACAATAAACGCTTTCAAGGGAAGGCTTGACCTCTATCTGCAGAGGGCTGGGGTGATATGAAAAAAAAAAAAAAAAAAAAAAAAAAAAACAAAAAAAAAAATGTATGTATATGTATGTGTGTGCACTGTACAGTATGTATATATATACTATATATATATGTATGTATGTGTGTATGTGTATATATGCACATATGCATATATAGTTTGTAAGGCCAGACTGCCTAGTAAGGACCTTGAGGTCTGTGTGGTCTGTGTATCTATGTAGCTCTATGTAGCTCTCTCTCTCTCTCTTTCTCCTTTGTACCCAGCATAATCATATCTTCAATTGTCACTCCCTAACACATTCTTCTGCATTCCCTCTCTTATTCTATCTCTCTCTCTCTCTCTCTCTCTCTCTCTCTCTCTCTCTCTCTCTCTCTACAAAGGAGTACAAAGGAGTACAAAGGAAATCAAGCAACAACAGATCTAGTGACCCTTCTAGGCTGCTTGTCCTCCAAAACACTGAGGATCAAGTGTCCAAACAGTGGTTTAGAGTGGGTAAGGGAACATTGGAAAGGGAACTACTGCCCTGCCACTAACGTGGCAGGACTAGGAAGTTAGTAGGGGACATATGGGTTAGTAACTGAGGGGAGGATAAAGTTATTCATTTACAAACGCAGTCAGTCGCGGGTTTGATGAGAGATATTTGTCTAGGCGGAATTTAAATGAATCAACGGTGCTGCAGTCTATAACGTTTCGGGGAAGCCCATTCCACAAGTTGACAACTCGATTGAAGAAGAAATTCTTAGATTCGTGCGAGTTAAAAGATTTACCAATAATTTTGCAACCGTTTCCCCGTGTGTAATTAGATTGGTCGATAGTGAAGTACTTACTACAGTTCATATTGTCGATGCCTTTGATGATTTTGAACACTTGAATTAAGTCGCCTCTTAATCTGCGCTGGGTTAAAGGAAATAGATTTAATTCTCTAAGACGCTCTTCGTATGGTTTGTTCTTTAGGCTAGGTATCATTTTGGTAACTCTACGTTGAACTCGTTCTAGCTTGTTTATATCTTTTTGGTAATAAGGGCACCAGGATTGAACGCAGTATTCCAGAAGAGGGCGGACTAAGGAATTGTAAAGGGTTAGGATAACTTCTTTGGATTTATGCTCAAATGACCTGCCTATAAAGCCAATTATTTTGTTTGCCTTCTTAACAACTTCTGAACATTGTTGACTCGGTTTTAGGTTACTCGATATTGTTACTCCCAGATCAGTTTCTCTGTTTACATTCTTAAGCTGAGTGCCATTCATCGAATAGTTTGCTTTCTCATTTAGGTATCCGACATGTAGTACTTTACATTTATCCGCATTGAAACTCATTTGCCAAATTTGGGCCCAACATGACAATTTATCTAGATTGTGTTGCATATCGTCAACTTGTTCTTTTGAGAGTACGCTATTTGCAATTTTTGTATCGTCAGCAAATTTTGAGATTGTGCAGGTGAGACCCTCATCTATGTCGTTGATGTAAATTAGAAAGAGAATTGGTCCTAGTACCGATCCCTGGGGTACCCCGCTACTTACATTGGTCCATTTAGATGCCTTACCGTTTATGACTACTCTTTGCTTTCTGTTGTTGAGCCAATTTTCTATCCATTTCAACACACCGTCTTGTATTCCATGCGCTTTTAGTTTTAGCAGTAAACGTTTGTGGGGAACTTTGTCAAAGGCCTTTTGAAAATCAAGGTATATAATATCTACAGCTTTACTCTCATCGTAGAGGTTGAGGATATCGTGGAAGAAGTCTAAGAGGTTTGTTAAACAGGAACGTTTTTTACGAAAGCCGTGTTGAGTATCTTTAAGTATGTTATTTTCCTCTAAGTGATTTACGAGTCTGTCTCGTATGACCGTTTCTAGCATTTTACATACAACTGAGGTTAAGCTAATTGGACGATAGTTACTGGGTAGGGATTTGCTGCCTTTTTTGAATATCGGTGTTACGTTGGCTAGCTTCCACTGATCAGGCATAGTTCCAGACTGCAAGGATTTATTGAATAGTAATGTCAGTGGTTTGGAGAGCTCATTCTTAGCTTCCTTTAGAACTCTAGGCGAGATTGTATCAGGTCCTGGCGTTTTATTTACTTTGAGTTTATCTAAACAATTCAATACTTCTCTCTCTGTAACGGTGATATTGCTTAGAACATCTGAATTATCAATCTGAATCGGCGATGGTGTAGGGATATCACTGAGGTCTTCGGTTGTAAAAACTGATGCAAAGAAGGTATTGAGGGCATTACTCATTTGTACTTCGTCTTTGGTGTATTCTCCTTTTTCATCGACTAACGGTCCAACAGTTGAAGTAACTACTTTTTTCTTTCTGATATAACTATAGAATTCTTTCGGGTTTGTTTTACTTTGATTCGCAATATGTAACTCTAAGGTCTTTTTACTTTGCTTAATTAACTTTTTGGCTTTGCGTCGTAGCTCTACAAATTTCACCCGTTCTTCGTCATTTTGTGAGGATTTTAATCTATCATTAGCAAATTTTTTAGCAAGCAGGCAGTTTGAAATATCTTTATTCCACCATTTGGGCTTATTATTATGGCCTGGACGCCGTATTTTCGATGGTATGCAGTCTTGCACTGCTTTTAGGTAAGTGGTTTCGAATAACTTCCAAGATGTATTTATGTCGTTATTGTTAATTAAAAAGCTCCAGTCAGTTTCCTTAAACATAGCTCTAAGTTTATGGAAGTTTGCTTTCTTGAAATTAGGGACTTTTTCGATGCTACTATTTGGTTCGTTACTAGTAAACTTTAAAGTGAAAGTTATCGTACGATGGTCGCTGTTACTGAATTCATCACCAACATTCAAATTCTCTATCAATTCTTCTTTTGTTGCAAGTACAATGTCAAGAACGTTATTACCACGGGTCGGCGTTCGAACAAATTGATAAAGCGAACTCTCTTGCAAGTTCGTATACAAGTCATGTCCGGAGTGTGAAGTAAGAGTATCGCCCCACTTGGTCACAGGTAAATTAAAGTCGCCAAAAATTACGGTATCTTGTGAGTTACTTACATCTGCAATTTGTTCGTAAATTTCTCAGTCAGTTTGCACTGATTGAGCTGGAGGTCTGTATATTAACGCAAGTATTATTTTTGTACCTTTATTATTCTTTATTAGCACAAAAGATGTGTCGACGTTCACAATTTGAGGTTTTGACACGAGGGTCGGGTTAAGACTTTCTTTGATATAAAATAAAACGCCACCTCCATTTTTATTTATTCGGCTGTTCTCAAACATTACATAACCGGGAAGTGAATACTCTGCTAAAAAGTCTCTATCTTCTGTATTGAGCCAAGATTCTGTTATGCCAATCACATCATAATTTTCTGTAAACACTAGTTCCTCTAAATCTGAAAATTTATTGCGGATGCTACGAGCGTTTGCATAGAAAACCTTTAAAGTTGCGGTTTTAGAACTCGCATTACGTTCTTTCATCGAATTATTGGTTCTGGTCGGATCTACATTTACATTCATGGCTGTCCTCGGTCCTCGGTCGTTATCCCTGACGGTTTTGAATTTGGGTCGTGTTGGTGGAGATTTATCCAAATTCGCGGTTCTTGACGGATTAGTATTTAATTCCTTTGTAGGTTGCCGTCCTCGCTGTCTTCGGTCCTCCTTCCTGGTTGTCCTGTGCTGAGTCGATTTCTTCTCCGAAAATCCTTCACCGCATCGTTGAGAAGACGCCCAAAACGTGCTGCTCCCACCTGGTTCAGATGAACTCCATCGTCCGAAAACAAATAGTCATCGTAGTAGAAATTGTCCCAGGTGTCGACGAATCCCACGTTCTCCTTCCTGCAGAGGTTTGCTAGACAACGATTTGTGCTGGTGGCTATGTTGTAAAATCGGCTCTCTACACCGAGCCGGGGGACGATTCCTGAGACGATGATCCTTGATGACTTCTCCTTAAACGACTTGATCAGCTGCTGGTACTTTAAAAGCAAATCTTCCGACCGGGTTCGCTGCACATCGTTGGATCCAACGTGGATGACGTACATTGTATTAGCAGGGGCCAGCTTTGATACTTCGTCAACTGCTGCAACTACGTCATCCACACCACCACCAGGGATACAAAAACGCTTCCTGGTCTTAGGTGCCCTGGCGCAAAACTCTGTGAGCTGACCACGTATCATCGAGTCTCCCACGAGCCGGACTTCTTCTATTTCCTCTTCGTCATCTGAGTCTGCGAGTATCTGGAAACGGTTTTGACACTCGGTAATCGGTATGCGTTTCCTGGTCTTGGGGCAAACGTTGTTCCTCACGACACGGAAGTTGTCTTGAGGGGGAAGAGAGTCACTATTTGTATCTTGAGTATCGGATACATCAGCTGAAGTGGCTACTGTAGGCGTTGAATTGTTGGCAGTTGACGTTGGGGCGTTGGTGGCTGCTGGAGTTGCGGTGACAATTGAAGTTTGTGGTACTCCAACGTTGAGTGTTACAAACTCTTGGAGTGATTCCAGCTTCATGGTGAGGACGTTGATCTTGTTGTAGGCTTCGTCTAATTTCACTGTAAAATTCTCTCGTTGCTGGCAGAGCCGGCAGTCTTGAAGATCGATAGTAGCAAACATGGACTCACCAAACCTACCGGCGCAGTTCGCACAAGCGCGAGGCATGGTGACAGTCACTTTCTTCAGATCACTTCACTCACTTAAAAAACAATTCACTCACTTTAAAACACTTCACTCACTTTAAAAACACTTCAATCACTTCAACCGAAAACAAATATGCTGAAATACGCAGAAATAGGTTATCAGGGGTGATAGCCTAACCGAAAACAAAAATGTTGAGATACGCAGAATTAGACTTCCAGGGGCGATAGCCTAACCAAAAGTTTTTTTTTTAAATTGAAATACGCAATAATAGGCTACCAGCGTTGAATAGCCTAACCGAAAATAATAAAATTGAAATTCGCAGAAATAGGCTACCAGGTGTGATAACCTAACCTTAAACAAATATATGTATAACAGAATATGTAACTAAATATACAATTCACCAAATAGAGATTATATAAAAATAAAGTGTGACTGCACACAAGGGGTTAATATACTGTGTCAACAGATGGACCTGGTGTCACTGTAGCCTAGTAAAGCAGTAGCCTACTCTTTCTAGATAAAAAAAGTGTATCAGTCAAAGGTTATTACAAGAACGTGCAAGCAACAACTAAAATTACAGATATATACTGTATAGCTACAGTAGGATACTAAATACAATATCTACAAGAGTTAATAATAAAACAGATTGGCTGGCTATAGGCTAGGCTAGGTTTGGGTTAGGTCAAAAGCTTGGCAGGTTGGGTTAGGCTAGGTTAGTTTGTACAAATACCACCCTTAGCTTAAAGTAAAATCAGTCTGAGGAGAAAAAGTCAAGAATATATCTAGGGGGAAAAGATAAATGAATGCACTTAAATTTGGTACAAAATTTGCTGGAATTTAATGTATAATCCCCCCAAAAGGTTTGTTTACAAAATGGCGTCGGCGTTAGTCTCTGTAGGCAGGTTAGTTAGTAAACAATATTGTTTATTAGCAAATTAATATGCAAAGCTTTACTTACATACAAGGCAGTTAAATAGATACTTACTACAGTAGGTAATGGGTAAAATTAGGGGCTACGATTTTATATAAAATAGTAATAAGAGAGCGTTTGTTTACAAAGCAAAACAAAACAATAGATGGCGCTAGTGGCGCCCTGTCCGAGCAGGAGTCTTGTGATAAACACAAAGTTTATCAGTCAATACACAGCGAAATATCGTGCAGTGTTACTTACTAAGCTACAGGATGGTTAAACGTGCTCTTAACCACCTTTCATGCACAAGAATGAAGAGGATGAGTAGTTAATACTCAAATTATGATCGATATCGTGAGAGCGTTGACAGAGCGTCTGCAGCGTCTGGCGGTAGCACGGGGTAGTCTCTCTCTCTCTCTCTCTCTTGTTACGGCTGGATCGGCAATACATATTCGGGATTCTTGATCGTAGGACAGAAATGGCTTATGTGACAACGACACGCTCGATTCCAGTCCCAAATACTATATGCTCCAGACAACAAAAGCACCAACGCCCTACAGAGTTATCGTCTATGGTAACGAGGTACCTTAACTCGGCGAAAGTGTACAACAGGGGTAGGCTATGAGGCTAAACTCCCTCAGACATTTATAGGTTACGTTATTACTAAAGAAATGCAATACTCAAGAAACTACGTTAATATTAAGCCTCTAATAATGTAGAATAGAAGCAGGCTAAAGGTATGACAGTGAAATGCTAAATGACAAATGTACACGCCTACTTGAAAGCGCGTGCACTAGAATAACTGTCCCCTACTAACATGCACTAGCATGTAGCATACAAGATGTTCATGATCCAGTAGATACCTAATAATACACATGGAAGGAACATAAATAGTAGTCACTTATTATAATAATGAATCTATACTTGGAATAACTAAAAGGTTGCAGGCAACAGTACTGCGCCGGTAGCCTACTACCGCATAGGCTACTTCGCTTCTCTCACTCTGTCTCCCCTCTGAGTCCGTATGCGCCCTACGCAACAGAACTCCGGACACAGCAGCAAAACGACAGTGCAGTTAATTGATACATGAAAGTATTAATAGTGTTGTCTTGTGTGTGAGTAATGTGTATTGTAAAGTGTTACATACATATACTTAAAGAGAGCTGCAATGCATAGTAAAATAAAGATATATCCCACTCATCATCCCCATGTGTTCTAGCTAGCAGGCCAAGTCACAGGAACAACGAGTCCCAGCACCGAAAGCGAGAACCCAGGAAAAGACTGTAGAGAACACAAGGACAGATAAATTACGTTACTCTACTATACCGGCACTACGAGCGAGCTGTAGTCTCTGGTACTACACTCGCTCCTGGCTCGGTATGCAAATCAAGGCTAAGTCCTCGCCCCTCTACAGACAACTCCTGGGCATGGTCGGGCTCTTACACATGGCACCAGTCTAGTCACAAATTGGATGATGAGCGGGGCATATAACTCGTGAACATGTAGAACGTTCACCAACTATCCTCATCAAGAAGATCGCTGTTCACATTAACCCCTTAAATCTAATACATGTAAATATATGCTTGTCCTAAGAGTAATACGAGAGGTGAGTGCTGAAACTCCTTTAGGACCTCAAGGGAAGGTTATGCATTTAAATAGAGAGAAGAATGAAATGAGAGTAATGTCGTCAGAGAGAAAGAGTGCAACCGTGAGAAGTTGGGAGAGAGGGCAAGGGATGTTAGAATCTCAAAGGTTCTAGGCAACCTGATCATGGAACACACAGCGAGCCTCCAGGCAATGTGCTGTACGACAACATGGGCAGCCCAGGCAGCATAGGCAGGCGGCAATGGACTACCAACCCTGTCGCGCCTAGCTATAAGCGCAAGGCTGCCAACCAGTCCATACGTCTGGCAACCACCCCCCCGGCAGCGTGGCGCATTGCTACCCTCTCGCTCTGAAGCCTAACTCACTCTCTCTCTCTGAACTCCCATTGTCTTATCTATCAACTTCTCTATTGATACTACATACTAAATGGAAGGTCTCGACATGGCTTAAAACAAAACCCACCACTGGTTAGCACATGACGAGACCTTTGCAGAGATACAAAGAACATAGTTATAAGTTGTCACACTCAATATAGGTAGCCAGCACGGTACAGTGGTACGGGCGGTACAGTGGAGTACCAAGGAGTACAATCAGGTTGCGTTGCCACGCACTGGGTGCGTCACAGCCCCCCCAAGATTTTAGATAATCGACCTTAGAAGCATTATCAAAATCTGACAGGCAACCAACCGACCTGCTACCCTTAGCTGCCACTAATTGCAAAAGGTGCACAACAACTGAAGTGTGAATTATACATAAAACACAATATCGCATGCATCATGCTACAACAATAAAGACTTACAAAACTAAAAAAAAAAATCTCGTTTATTTTATTGTTTTATAATCTTTTTGGACGGCGTTATGATAGCCTAATTTTACTCCTGCTCAACCCACACACCGTGCACGACTATCCTGGATCATCAACCCTTGATAGACAATCTGCTATCACGTTCTCACTCCCGGCAATATGCTGAATGTTGAGATTATACTCTTGGAGCATTAGGGACCACCTGGTCAACCGCATATTCCGATTGTGAAACTGATTTAGGAATTTCAAGGGATGATGGTCCGTATAAATCGTCACTACCGGGCCGTAGGCTGGAACATAAACTTCGAAATGTTTGAGCGACAAAACGATAGCAAGAAGCTCCTTCTCTATAGTCGAGTAATTCCTTTGTGCCGAATTAAACTTGCGAGAAAAGAAGCTCACTGGGTGTTCCAAGCCCTCGGAATCAGTCTGCAGTAACACTGCCCCGGCACCCACACCGCTGGCATCAGTCGCCAGCTGAAAACTCCTGGAGAAGTCTGGGGCTCTCAAAATCGGATGTGTACACAGCAGGTGCTTGACTAGGTCGAAAGCCCTCTGACACTCCGCAGCCCAACAGAACTTCACTGACTTCGACAGTAGATCAGTTAACGGTGCTAAGACAGTAGAGTATCCCCGGATGAAGCGCCTATAATAGCCTATCATACCTAGGAACCGCATGACCTGGCGCTTAGTGGTGGGCCTGGGAAACATATTGATAGCCTGTATCTTGCTCAGGGGGGGGCACACCCGGCCTAACCCGACCACGAAGCCAAGATACTGCACAGTAGCCTTTACAAACTCGCACTTCCTCAGGTTCACCACCAGCCCAGCATCGTGCAACTTCCCAAACAGGGTCTCTAAGTGCCTTAGGTGATTTTCAAAATCGTCATCATACACTATCACGTCATCAAGGTAGACCGTGCAGTTAGGGATTTCGTCACAAATATCGTTCATCAGGTTCTGAAACGTGGCAGGTGCGTTCTTAAGCCCATAAGGCATTACGTTACATTGGTAGGTCTTGCCATCTACCACAAAACCACAAACTTGCTTAGCTCGGTCCGACAGGGGTACTTGCCAGTAGCCTTTTACAAGATCAATTTTAGTAAGGTACTTTGCATTCCCTATCTTGTCCACGCTGTCGTCAACTCGAGGCAAAGGGTAAGGGTTGGTAGTGGTCAAGCCATTTAGCCTACGAAAATCTATGCAGAACCGCACCTTGCCGTCAGGTTTTGGCTGCAACGTGACGGGTGATGTCCACTTCACATAACCTTCAGTGATCATCCCTCTCTCAACCATGTACTTTAACTCCTCCCGTAAAGCTGGCAACTTTACCGGGGGCACACGGTAGGGCACTGACTTGAAGGGCACATTATCACCGACGTCCACGTCGTGCGTTACCTGAGTAGTGAGACCTGGGTGTTCGGCGAAAACAGAGGGGTATGACCTGAACAGGCCTAGGACAGCAGCACCCTGGTGCTCAGGCAGGTGACTTACAGCTTGCCTAGCCTCTTGTTCAGTATTCCCCGCCCACTGTTCCGCGGAAATGACACAGTCCCAGCTATCCTCCTCAGCAGCATGACTGTCCCCACCTCCTTCTCCACCCTGGCCGCTGCAGGCCAGCACAGGGACAGTGAGAGGCTCTGAGGGGCGTCTCACATACTCTTTCATGAGGTTAACATGACATAACTGATGTTTTTTTCTACGGTCAGGTGTTGCAACGAGATAATCAAGGTCGGACAGTTTCTTAGCCACCACATACGGCCCAATAAACTTGGCAGAAAGGGGGTGTCCAGGCAAAGGTAAAAGCAACATTACCTCCTGACCCACCGAAAACTCCCGAAGCTTCACCTTGGCGTCATACTGGTGCTTCATGACCGCCTGTGCATTAACCAAGTTATTACCTGCCGCTGCCATGCAACCTATAAGTCTCTCCCGGCTCTCAAGGATATATTTAAGTACAGACCCCGGCTTCTCTTCGCCCTCCCAGATCTCTTTCACCATACTTAAAGGTCCTCTCACATTATGGCCAAAGACTAGTTGATTTGGACTGAACCCCAGGCTCTCTCCTGGGACTTCACGTGCAGCGAACAGAACATACGGCAGACCCAAATCCCAATCAGTGTCATGTTCTGCACAGTAACAGCGTAGCATACTCTTCAGGGTCGAGTGCCACCGCTCCAAGACTCCCTGACTCTCGGGATGGTAGGCTGACGACACTACAGAACATATACCGTGCAACTGAAGGGTTTGCTTGAACAATTTGGATGTAAAATTGCTCCCCTGGTCTGACTGCACCTCACGTGGAAATCCATAACGGGAACAGAACAATAATAAGTTTTTAACAACTGCCTTTGCCGAGCCGTTTCTCATGGGGTATGCGTCCGGGTATCTCGTAGCCACATCCATGATTGTCAACAGGAATTTATTGCCACTACTAGTAGGCGGGAAAGGGCCAACCAAATCTACTACAACTTTGCTGAACGGAGGCCCGGTGACAGGTATGGGAAACAAAGGTGCCTTCGGGATGGTCTGGTTAGGCTTCCCCGTTGTCTGGCAGGTCGCACACCCAGCCACCCATGCACAGACATCAGCCTTGACCCCAGGCCACCAGAAAAACCTGCCCAATGCCGCCAATGTTTTTGTTACCCCCAAATGACCCGCCACCGGCACATCATGCGCCAGACACAATAAGGACTCTCTATACTTATTTGGAACAACCACCTGGTCTACTACCCTCGCACCGCCCTCCCACTTCGATTTGGGGTCTAGAAATCTGCGGTACAATATCCTGTTGAGCCTAAAGAAATCTCCCGGCTTCGCATCCCCATCTTCCTCCAACTCTATGGCACCATTGCTATAACGAGCTAGGCTAGCGTCTTGCAGCTGCTGCTCACTAATGTCCCTGGGCGTCAATGCATCAAGATGGTTTTGTAATAAGACATTACCCCGGCTAGTAGGCTCTACTGCCTTAGTGGCTCTCGCTACAGCTCTTGCCTCATGCGAAGTCTTACCCAACTCTGCCTTGTTACACACCATATCTGGGCCAGAGTCAACTCCCGTGTTTATTATAGGTCCAAGTACCGAATCACCGAGAAGTGCAGCAGAATCAATGTCCCTTTTCCTGCCCTTAGCAACCTTCTCCTGATCCTTCCTCCACTGTCCCCGAGGTTGAGTGCTAGGCTGTGCAGGAGCCGCAGAGCGAGATCGGGTTACCACACAGGCCATCTCATCCTGTTGGCACCTCCCAACCCATTCCCGATTCTCACCATCCACGTCGGCCGCCCTCTCGGCAACGACTAAGGGTGGAGTCCCGGAAGTGGGCACCGCAAAGTCGTTGCCGAGAAGAAGGTCGACGCCCTCAACTGGCAAACACTCAACGATCCCTACATCCAGCTCCCTGCACACCTCTCCCACTCTCAACTCCAACCTCACAAGTGGGTATGACCTCGTAGCATTTATACCCTGCACCACAACAACTCTGGCCGCATTTATCGGTTTCCCTGTGAAGTTCCTCAACAAAGTTTGCGAAGCCCCCGTATCCCTCAGCAAGTCAACCCTCCGTAGTTCACTCCCCCAGCTCACAAACCCGTGCCCCCGATGGCTACAGAAAGTGTCCCGGACAGGTGTCGAGCCTTCCGTACGCTTCTTTACCGCGTGTGCCTCAGCTGCTGACAACCTACCCCGGGCAGTTGCTGCAGCCTTCAGAGACACACCGATACTGTGAACCAATGACACCGGCTTAGCGGGAGTGTTACTAGGGCACTCACGTGAATAATGGCCTAGCTTCTGACATTTGTAACATTTCACATCCCCAATGGGCTTCTTCCCTTGTGCGGGCGAAGAAGGGGCCTGACCTTTAGTAAACGGGAGAGGCTTGTGTTTGTAGGTGTTATTAGGTGCAATGCTTTTAGTGTGGTTATGTGTGTCATAGGATTTGTTATTATCGAAAACTCTGGTGGGTGGGGTATAGCGCCCCTTCTGCCCTGACTCAGCCCTCTGAGCGGCACCGCAACCACGAATCAATGATAATCTGAGGTCTGCCATCTTGGCAGCCTCCTCTACTGTCTTGGGACATTTTTCCTTAATGTTCAGCGTTAGATCGGTTCCAGTACATTTGTAAAACTGTTCCAGATAGAAAAGTTGCTTAATTTCCTCAGCCGACTCTGCGTGCTCGGACCGAAACCAGTTATTACATGCATCTGTTAAGTCCCGTGCGTGCTCCATAAAACTGACGTCGCTCTTCTTATTCACGCCACGGAACTTCAATCTATAAGTTTCGGGTTGCAGTTCGTAGGCCCGGAGCACAGCCTCCTTCACCAGTCCATACACGACACTCTCGTCCAGTGACAGTGCATCGTAGGCTTTCAACCCCTTACCCACTAGACGTGATGAAACTAATGCTGCCCATTTAACCTCCGGCCAGTCATACTCACGACACTTCTTTTCGAAACGAGCAAAAAACTCAGTCACTGCTGTCTCATCAAATGCGGGTACTAACTTAATTAAATGCGAAAGTGAGTCTGTAACCCGGTGCCCACCACCGAGATGACGCCCCGTGGTCTCTACTCTAGACTTCTCGACATCCATTTCAGCCTGGTACCTGGTTGCATCCTGATTGGCTTGGATTCTAGCAACCTCTATGCGTTCTATACTAGCCTGTTGTATCTGAGTCTCCTGCAGCTTAATCTGTTCTATACTAGCCTGTTGTATCTGAGTCTCCTGCAGCTTAAACTTAGCTAGTTCTAGCTGAAATAACATCTCAGGAGACAGGCCTGGGGGGGGAGAGCACAAAATGGGGGATCCACACCGAGACGTGTTTACGGGTAAGCCAGCTTGCCATTGAGAACCCTCCTGCTGCATCGTGCTAAGACTCGCTGGCTGAGGGCCCAGCTCAGGGGTAGAGTGGAATGGAGGCTTGGAGGGAACCCCCCAAGACCCCACTCCAACCACCGCCCCATCGCCATCACCCAACAAACATGCCACCAAATTCTTCTTGGGCCAACTGTCAGGACAGTCCCGCCCCAAAACCGTGGCTAAACAGCGAAGACCGTAACAATCAATAGCCTGCAGGCGCTGTTCGGTCAAAGGTGTCTGCAAAAATGCCCGGGCATCCCTCTCTCCACTTATAACACTCCCCTCCCTAAATATCTGTTGTACTTGCTGGTCACTAGGCTGTACCGTGTTATCCTCCCCCGTAAATGATGAGTCATTAGACATAGTGCTGGTTATACAATTGCTGTTCATAAAAAAAAAAGAAGTGCTTATTACTAATTGCAGTCTCGACTCACAAAATGTTAAAGATGCTTGAATGACTCTACTCTAGACACCCCTAACGAAACAATCTGCAAGTCCACCAATACAATAATGACACAATAAAAATTCCTCCAATATGCAAGAAAATTCTAGCCAGCTCTACTAGGTAGCATAGAATAGTTCTCCAAAAAACATGTGATAGGATACTACTGAATCTTGTGCAAGGTCGCCATTTTGTTACGGCTGGATCGGCAATACATATTCGGGATTCTTGATCGTAGGACAGAAATGGCTTATGTGACAACGACACGCTCGATTCCAGTCCCAAATACTATATGCTCCAGACAACAAAAGCACCAACGCCCTACAGAGTTATCGTCTATGGTAACGAGGTACCTTAACTCGGCGAAAGTGTACAACAGGGGTAGGCTATGAGGCTAAACTCCCTCAGACATTTATAGGTTACGTTATTACTAAAGAAATGCAATACTCAAGAAACTACGTTAATATTAAGCCTCTAATAATGTAGAATAGAAGCAGGCTAAAGGTATGACAGTGAAATGCTAAATGACAAATGTACACGCCTACTTGAAAGCGCGTGCACTAGAATAACTGTCCCCTACTAACATGCACTAGCATGTAGCATACAAGATGTTCATGATCCAGTAGATACCTAATAATACACATGGAAGGAACATAAATAGTAGTCACTTATTATAATAATGAATCTATACTTGGAATAACTAAAAGGTTGCAGGCAACAGTACTGCGCCGGTAGCCTACTACCGCATAGGCTACTTCGCTTCTCTCACTCTGTCTCCCCTCTGAGTCCGTATGCGCCCTACGCAACAGAACTCCGGACACAGCAGCAAAACGACAGTGCAGTTAATTGATACATGAAAGTATTAATAGTGTTGTCTTGTGTGTGAGTAATGTGTATTGTAAAGTGTTACATACATATACTTAAAGAGAGCTGCAATGCATAGTAAAATAAAGATATATCCCACTCATCATCCCCATGTGTTCTAGCTAGCAGGCCAAGTCACAGGAACAACGAGTCCCAGCACCGAAAGCGAGAACCCAGGAAAAGACTGTAGAGAACACAAGGACAGATAAATTACGTTACTCTACTATACCGGCACTACGAGCGAGCTGTAGTCTCTGGTACTACACTCGCTCCTGGCTCGGTATGCAAATCAAGGCTAAGTCCTCGCCCCTCTACAGACAACTCCTGGGCATGGTCGGGCTCTTACACATGGCACCAGTCTAGTCACAAATTGGATGATGAGCGGGGCATATAACTCGTGAACATGTAGAACGTTCACCAACTATCCTCATCAAGAAGATCGCTGTTCACATTAACCCCTTAAATCTAATACATGTAAATATATGCTTGTCCTAAGAGTAATACGAGAGGTGAGTGCTGAAACTCCTTTAGGACCTCAAGGGAAGGTTATGCATTTAAATAGAGAGAAGAATGAAATGAGAGTAATGTCGTCAGAGAGAAAGAGTGCAACCGTGAGAAGTTGGGAGAGAGGGCAAGGGATGTTAGAATCTCAAAGGTTCTAGGCAACCTGATCATGGAACACACAGCGAGCCTCCAGGCAATGTGCTGTACGACAACATGGGCAGCCCAGGCAGCATAGGCAGGCGGCAATGGACTACCAACCCTGTCGCGCCTAGCTATAAGCGCAAGGCTGCCAACCAGTCCATACGTCTGGCAACCACCCCCCCGGCAGCGTGGCGCATTGCTACCCTCTCGCTCTGAAGCCTAACTCACTCTCTCTCTCTGAACTCCCATTGTCTTATCTATCAACTTCTCTATTGATACTACATACTAAATGGAAGGTCTCGACATGGCTTAAAACAAAACCCACCACTGGTTAGCACATGACGAGACCTTTGCAGAGATACAAAGAACATAGTTATAAGTTGTCACACTCAATATAGGTAGCCAGCACGGTACAGTGGTACGGGCGGTACAGTGGAGTACCAAGGAGTACAATCAGGTTGCGTTGCCACGCACTGGGTGCGTCACACTCTCTCTCTCTCTCTCTCTTTCTCCTTTGTACCTAGCATAATCATATCTTCAATTGTCACTCCCTAACACATTCTTCTGCATTCCCTCTCTTATTCTATCCTCGCTCTCTCTCTCTCTCTCTCTCTCTCTCTCTCTCTCTCTCTCTCTCTCTCTCTCTCCTTTGTACCCAGCATAATCATATCTTCAATTGTCACTCCCTAACACATTATTTCCTTCCTTCCCTCACTCCCTTCTTTCCTTCCTTCCCTCACTCCCTTCTTTCCTTCCTTCCCTCACTCCCTTCTTTCGTTCCTTCCCTCACTCCCTTCCTTCCTTCCTTCCCTCACTCCCCCTTCCCTCACTCCTTCTTTCCTTCCTTCCCTTCCTTCCTTCCTTCCTTCCCTCACTCCCTTCCTTCCTTCCTTCCCTCACTCCCTTCTTTCCTTCCTTCCCTCACTCCCTTCCTTCCTTCCTTCCCTCACTCCCTTCTTTCCTTCCTTCCCTCACTCCCTTCCTTCCTTCCTTCCTTCCCTCACTCCCTTCCTTCCTTCCTTCCCTCACTCCCTTCTTTCCTTCCTTCCCTCATTCCCTTCCTTCCTTCTTTCCCTCACTCCCTTCCTTCCTTCCTTCCCTCACTCCCTTCTTTCCTTCCTTCCCTCACTCCCTTCCTGCCTTCCTTCCCTCACTCCCTTCTTTCCTTCCTTCCCTCACTCCCTTCTTTCCTCCTTCCTTCCCTCCCTTCTTCTCTCCTTCCTTACCTCACTCCCTTCTTTCCTTCCTTCCCTCACTCCCTTCTTTCCTTCCTTCCCTCACTCCCTTCTTTCCTTCCTTCCCTCACTCCCTTCTTTCCTCCTTCCTTCCCTCCCTTCTTCTCTCCTTCCTTCCCTCCCTAACTCCCTCCTCCACTCCCTCCTCCACTGTTTTCCTTCTACCCTCTCACTCACCCATACACACACACTCACTCATACACACACACACTCACTCACTCACTTATACACACACACTCACCCATACACAAGCACTCACTCACTCACCCATACACAAACACTCACCCATACACAAACACTCACTCAATCACTCACCCATACACACACACTCACTCACTCACTCACCCATACACATACACTCACTCACCCATAAACACACACTCACTCACTCACTCACCCATACACACACACTCACTCACTCACTCACCCATACACACACACTAACTCACCCATACACACACACACACTCACTCATTCATTCATTCACAAACACTCACTCACTCACTCACTCATTCCTTTGTCCCCTCATCCTTCCTCTTCCTTTCCAATGGTCACCTTTGAACTCTCTCTCTCTCTCTCTCTCATTCCTACATTCCTAAGCAAGCTACCTCTCACATTCCTAAGCAAGCTACCTCTCACATTCCTAAGCAAGCTACCTCTCACATTCCTAAGCAAGCTACCTCTCACATTCCTAAGCAAGCTACCTCTCACATTCCTAAGCAAGCTACCTCTCACATTCCTAAGCAAGCTACCTCTCACATTCCTAAGCAAGCTACCTCTCACATTCCTAAGCAAGCTACCTCTCACATTCCTAAGCAAGCTACCTCTCACATTCCTAAGCAAGCTACCTCTCACATTCCTAAGCAAGCTACCTCTCACATTCCTAAGCAAGCTACCTCTCACATTCCTAAGCAAGCTACCTCTCACATTCCTAAGCAAGCTACCTCTCACATTCCTAAGCAAGCTACCTCTCACATTCCTAAGCAAGCTACCTCTCACATTCCTAAGCAAGCTACCTCTCACATTCCTAAGCAAGCTACCTCTCACATTCCTAAGCAAGCTACCTCTCACATTCCTAAGCAAGCTACCTCTCACATTCCTAAGCAAGCTACCTCTCACATTCCTAAGCAAGCTACCTCTCACATTCCTAAGCAAGCTACCTCTCACATTCCTAAGCAAGCTACCTCTCACATTCCTAAGCAAGCTACCTCTCACATTCCTAAGCAAGCTACCTCTCACATTCCTAAGCAAGCTACCTCTCACATTCCTAAGCAAGCTACCTCTCACATTCCTAAGCAAGCTACCTCTCACATTCCTAAGCAAGCTACCTCTCACATTCCTAAGCAAGCTACCTCTCACATTCCTAAGCAAGCTACCTCTCACATTCCTAAGCAAGCTACCTCTCACATTCCTAAGCAAGCTACCTCTCACATTCCTAAGCAAGCTACCTCTCACATTCCTAAGCAAGCTACCTCTCACATTCCTAAGCAAGCTACCTCTCACATTCCTAAGCAAGCTACCTCTCACATTCCTAAGCAAGCTACCTCTCACATTCCTAAGCAAGCTACCTCTCACATTCCTAAGCAAGCTACCTCTCACATTCCTAAGCAAGCTACCTCTCACATTCAATACCCTTTGACGACCCTCCTCTATTGTATCTCACTCACTCTCGCTCTCTCTCTCTCTCTCTCTCTCTCTCTCTCTCTCTCTCTCTACATTATGACCCCCCAAACACTGCCCTATAATTTGTCCAACCTTTTTTTGTCCATTGTTCCTTCCTTGTAGTCTACTGCAGGGGCACTACGGTAAACTAACAATGGACAACTAGAGGCGTTATTCTTATATATATATCTCTCTCTCTCTCAAATCGCCTTCAACTTTTATTACGAACACAACATTCGCCCAGAAAAAATATAGATTACAAATAAATATATAAAGTTTCCTAGTTTGTTCTGTTGATGTCCATTCCCCCCCCCCCCCCCCCCGTTTACCGCCCAGGAACAGCCAATGGAGGGTTGTTGGTGCAATGTTTTAAATTATCATCGTATTCTGGTTACCATTAGACGATTTCCTTTAGCTTATAATCTACCTCTAGGACTCAAAGGGGTAAATACGATCTCAATAAACCCTCTGAATAACATAGGTCCTTTTTAAACTGCATAAAGTCGTATAATTTAGCCACAATCAAATGCGTTAATCGCCGAAGACCCGATAGCAAACAAATGAAGGCGCCAAAAACCAATATAAAATGGGTATGACAAAGGTACGTAACTAAGCTTCATAGGGCATAGGGCACATTGATAGTGATTTCCTGTTCTCTCCTTGTACTAGATGGGCCAAGTACCACCAATATTTCCTGTTCTCTCCTTGTACTAGATGGGCCAAGTACCACCAATATAGCGTTAAGGGGAGATGGTTCACTTTTTGGCCGATTTTTGCATGTATTCATTATTTTTCTAGTTTCCTCCCTAGACCTCCATCAACTTAAAAAAAAAAACATCAATTAGATCCCCCTTCTAGATTAATTTGTACAGTTTTTGGTAGAAAAATGCCATGGCTGAAGGCCGGTTCTTCCAACATTACAGGCTCACTAGCGTTCGCCGGGGAAAAAATCGACACCTACATAGCACGAAAGGTCTAAAATTATTGACGACGACATGGGGCGAAAGGTCTTAAAATCGACTAACTAATGGGACAAACATCCTAACATCTGAAAACTAATGGGGCTAAACGTGAGGGGAAAAGTGGTCCAGAAAACCGGCCCATATCCCCTTAACCCTTTCAGCACCATGACGTAATTCTCATCACCTTATGTTTATCATTAGACCATCTTTGTTTTCAGTTTATATTCTGCATTTAGAACTTAAAGGGGTCAATAAGATCTCAAGAAACCCTGTGAATAACAAAGGATCTTCTATTATTCTTGCATTAAGGGGGGTCACCGGCGTTTTTTCTCTTTCTCTCCTTTTCTCTTTTTCCCTGGCTTGTATCCATTCGGCCCCATTCAGCCAACTGTTTTAAGACGTTTATCCCCATCCAGGTGTCGATATATTCCTGGCGAGCGATAGCGAGCCAGCATTGTATGGAGAAATCCGACTTCGCCGGAGTTTTTTTTTTATCGAAAAATTTACAAATTTAGCTTGCTGTCAAAACAACAAAATATATATATGCTGGCTCGCTACCGCTCGCCAGGAAAATATTGACACCTGGATGGGGGTAAACGTCTTAAAATAGTAGGCTGAATGGGGCCGAATGAATACGAGCCAAAGAGAGAGGAAGAGAAAGAAAAAAAGCGAGGTGGGCTCCCTTAACTGGTCTAGTTATAGCCAGCCTCAAAGGTAAAAGGGTGTCAACAAGGAGGAAGGGGCTATTAACCCCTTCTGTTATGGCCACGTCTTTTTCCATTATATTATATCTCTATCTAGACGATTTTATGCAGCTTAAGAAGGATCTGGGGTAGTAAAAACGGTTAATTAAGATAGTTCGAAGCCTCTTAATTGCTGGAGGCGCTTCTTAAACTGAATGAAATCGTCTATTAGCAGCCAGTATAAACTTAAAAGGACAAAACTGGTACTGAAAGGGTTAATAGATTAGTACGGACACTTTAAATTATCCTGTCCCTTATATTATACCGTAATAAGATTGGGTATGTCGCAAGTTGTCCTCCCACTATCTTCTATGAGTCCCCAGTCATACCGTAATAAGATTGGGTATGTCGCAAGTTGTCCTACCACTATCTTCTATGAGTCCCCAGTCATACCGTAATAAGATTGGGTATGTCGCAAGTTGTCCTACCACTATCTTCTATGAGTCCCCAGTCATACCGTAATAAGATTGGGTATGTCGCAAGTTGTCCTCCCACTATCTTCTATGAGTCCCCAGTCATACCGTAATAAGATTGGGTATGTCGCAAGTTGTCCTACCACTATCTTCTATGAGTCCCCAGTCATACCGTAATAAGATTGGGTATGTCGCAAGTTGTCCTACCACTATCTTCTATGAGTCCCCAGTCATACCGTAATAAGATTGGGTATGTCGCAAGTTGTCCTACCACTATCTTCTATGAGTCCCCAGTCATACCGTAATAAGATTGGGTATGTCGCAAGTTGTCCTACCACTATCTTCTATGAGTCCCCAGTCATACCGTAATAAGATTAGGTATGTCGCAAGTTGTCCTCCCACTATCTTCTATGAGTCCCCAGTCATACCGTAATAAGATTGGGTATGTCGCAAGTTGTCCTCCCACTATCTTCTATGAGTCCCCAGTCATACCGTAATAAGATTGGGTATGTCGCAAGTTGTCCTACCACTATCTTCTATGAGTCCCCAGTCATACCGTAATAAGATTGGGTATGGCACAAGTTGTCCTACCACTATCTTCTATGAGTCCCCAATCATACCGTAATAAGATTGGGTATGGCACAAGTTGTCCTACCACTATCTTCTATGAGTCCCCAGTCATACCGTAATAAGATTGGGTATGGCACAAGTTGTCCTACCACTATCTTTTATGACTCCCCAGTCATACCGTAATAAGATTGGGTATGGCACAAGTTGTCCTACCACTATCTTTTATGACTCCCCAGTCATACAGTAATAAGATTGGGTATGGCACAAGTTGTCCTCCCACTATCTTCTATGAGTCCCCAGTCATACCGTAATAAGATTGGGTATGGCACAAGTTGTCCTACCACTATCTTCTATGAGTCCCAGTCATACCGTAATAAGGTTGGGTATGGCACAAGTTGTCCTCCCACTATCTTCTATGAGTCGCCAGTCATACCGTAATAAGATTGGGTATGGCACAAGTTGTCCTACCACTATCTTTTATGACTCCCCAGTCATACCGTAATAAGATTGGGTATGGCACAAGTTGTCCTCCCACTATCTTCTATGAGTCCCCAGTCATACCGTAATAAGATTGGGTATGGCACAAGTTGTCCTACCACTATCTTCTATGAGTCCCCAGTCATACCGTAATAAGATTGGGTATGTCGCAAGTTGTCCTCCCACTATCTTCTATGAGTCCCCAGTCATACCGTAATAAGATTGGGTATGTCGCAAGTTGTCCTCCCACTATCTTCTATGAGTCCCCAGTCATACCGTAATAAGATTGGGTATGTCGCAAGTTGTCCTACCACTATCTTCTATGAGTCCCCAATCATACCGTAATAAGATTGGGTATGGCACAAGTTGTCCTACCACTATCTTCTATGAGTCCCCAATCATACCGTAATAAGATTGGGTATGGCACAAGTTGTCCTACCACTATCTTCTATGAGTCCCCAATCATACCGTAATAAGATTGGGTATGGCACAAGTTGTCCTCCCACTATCTTCTATGAGTCCCCAGTCATACCGTAATAAGATTGGGTATGGCACAAGTTGTCCTACCACTATCTTCTATGAGTCCCCAATCATACCGTAATAAGATTGGGTATGGCACAAGTTGTCCTCCCACTATCTTCTATGAGTCCCCAGTCATACCGTAATAAGATTGGGTATGGCACAAGTTGTCCTACCACTATCTTTTATGACTCCCCAGTCATACCGTAATAAGATTGGGTATGGCACAAGTTGTCCTCCCACTATCTTCTATGAGTCCCCAGTCATACCGTAATAAGATTGGGTATGGCACAAGTTGTCCTACCACTATCTTTTATGACTCCCCAGTCATACAGTAATAAGATTGGGTATGGCACAAGTTGTCCTCCCACTATCTTCTATGAGTCCCCAGTCATACCGTAATAAGATTGGGTATGGCACAAGTTGTCCTACCACTATCTTCTATGAGTCCCAGTCATACCGTAATAAGGTTGGGTATGGCACAAGTTGTCCTCCCACTATCTTCTATGAGTCCCCAGTCATACCGTAATAAGATTGGGTATGGCACAAGTTGTCCTACCACTATCTTCTATGAGTCCCCAGTCATACCGTAATAAGGTTGGGTATGGCACAAGTTGTCCTACCACTATATTCTAAGAGTCCCCAGGCATACCGTAATATGGTTGGGTATGGCACAAGTTGCCCTACCACTATCTTCTAAGAGTCCCCAGTCATACCGTAATATGGTTGGGTATGGCACAAGTTGTCCTACCACTATCTTTTATGACTCCCCAGTCATACCGTAATAAGGTTGGGTATGGCACAAGTTGTCCTCCCACTATCTTCTATGACTCCCCAGTCATACCGTAATAAGATTGGATATGGCACAAGTTGTCCTCCCACTATCTTCTGAGTCCCCAGTCATACCGTAATAAGATTGGGTATGGCACAAGTTGTTCTACCACTATCTTTTATGACTCCCCAGTCATACCGTAATAAGATTGGGTATGGCACAAGTTATCCTACCAGTATCTTCTATGAGTCCCCAGTCATACCGTAATATGGTTGGGTATGGCACAAGTTGTCCTACCACTATCTTTTATGACTCCCCAGTCATACCGTAATAAGGTTGGGTATGGCACAAGTTGTCCTACCACTATCTTCTAAGAGTCTCCAGTCATACCGTAATATGGTTGGGTATGGCACAAGTTGTCCTACCACTATCTTTTATGAGTCCCCAGTCATACCGTAATAAGGTTGGGTATGGCACAAGTTGTCCTACCACTATCTTCTATGAGTCCCCAGTCAGACCATAATAAGGTTGGGTATGGCACAAGTTGTCCTCCCACTATCTTCTATGAGTCCCCAGTCATACCGTAATAAGATTGGGTATGGCACAAGTTGTCCTACCACTATCTTCTATGAGTCCCCAGTCATACCGTAATAAGATTGGGTATGGCACAAGTTGTCCTACCACTATCTTTTATGACTCCCCAGTCATACAGTAATAAGATTGGGTATGGCACAAGTTGTCTTCCCACTATCTTCTATGAGTCCCCAGTCATACCGTAATAAGATTGGGTATGGCACAACTTGTCCTACCACTATCTTCTATGAGTCCCAGTCATACCGTAATAAGGTTGGGTATGGCACAAGTTGTCCTCCCACTATCTTCTATGAGTCCCCAGTCATACCGTAATAAGATTGGGTATGGCACAAGTTGTCCTACCACTATCTTCTATGAGTCCCCAGTCATACCGTAATAAGATTGGGTATGACACAAGTTGTCCTACCACTATCTTTTATGACTCCCCAGTCATACAGTAATAAGATTGGGTATGGCACAAGTTGTCTTCCCACTATCTTCTATGAGTCCCCAGTCATACCGTAATAAGATTGGGTATGGCACAAGTTGTCCTACCACTATCTTCTATGAGTCCCAGTCATACCGTAATAAGGTTGGGTATGGCACAAGTTGTCCTCCCACTATCTTCTATGAGTCCCCAGTCATACCGTAATAAGATTGGGTATGGCACAAGTTGTCCTACCACTATCTTTTATGACTCCCCAGTCATACCGTAATAAGATTGGGTATGGCACAAGTTGTCCTCCCACTATCTTCTATGAGTCCCCAGTCATACCGTAATAAGATTGGGTATGGCACAAGTTGTCCTACCACTATCTTCTATGAGTCCCCAGTCATACCGTAATAAGGTTGGGTATGGCACAAGTTGTCCTCCCACTATCTTCTATGAGTCCCCAGTCATACCGTAATAAGATTGGGTATGGCACAAGTTGTCCTACCACTATCTTTTATGACTCCCCAGTCATACCGTAATAAGATTGGGTATGGCACAAGTTGTCCTACCACTATCTTCTATGAGTCCCCAGTCATACCGTAATAAGATTGGGTATGGCACAAGTTGTCCTACCACTATCTTTTATGGCTCCCCAGTCATACCGTAATAAGGTTGGGTATGGCACAAGTTGTCCTCCCACTATCTTCTATGAGTCCCCAGTCATACCGTAATAAGATTGGGTATGGCACAAGTTGTCCTACCACTATCTTTTATGACTCCCCAGTCATACCGTAATAAGATTGGGTATGGCACAAGTTGTCCTACCAGTATCTTCAAAGTCGTCCCCAATCTTTCCGCAACCTCTCATTTGCCGTGCTTAACACTCACGATATCTCTATTCCCTCATGGGGGCGGTAGTCTTTTTTTTCTGGACTCCCTTCTCCCTCATGTTTAGCCCCAATAATTTTGATATTTTAAGACGTTTGTTCCAGTAGTTTGGCGATTATGAGAACTTTCACCGCATTTCTTTGTCAATAAGACCTTTCGTGCCATTTAGGTGTCGAATTTTCCCTGGCAATCGATAGCGAGCTTGTAATTTTGGGAGGAACTGGCCTGGCGGGACTGTCACCCAGGAGGATGTAGTGGCCTTCTATGGGCGATCCATGGGGTACCTCCATAAATGGGAGGGTCGGGAAGACATTTGGGATGACTCAAACTGTAGGCTAAACAATAAAGAACACCATGATAACCTTTGATTATATACCTTTTATGCATAGTTATAAAACTTTGTTATAAGTATGTTAACACATTATTAATATAATAATATAATGTAAAGTTAAATAACATGTCAGCTTATACAATCTGTTTATTGGTTCATATATAGACGATGGTGATGAGCGTGAACCATTGTCGAAAATATATGAAAAACGTAATTTCAAAATAATCAAAATGTTAATTTAGATGCTTGATTGTCATTTGTTGGCCTGCATTAACGGGTTTAAAAGGTAACATGTCGATGTAGGATATTGATAAGTCTATCTGGATGCAACAAGTCTATCTGGATGCAACAAGTCTATCTGGATGCAACAAGTCTATCTGGATGCAACAAGTCTATCTGGATGCAACAAGTCTATCTGGATGCAACAAGTCTATCTGGATGCAACAAGTCGAAATTAACATGAAATGTAATTTCTTTATGCAAAATATCAATCTATTGCTATATGTCTATATTGGACCAATGCATTGACTTTTAGAGATTGTATCAGTCGATTAAAAATGGTATCTTGTCGAACACATAATTATGCAATATGTCAAATTGTCAAACTCAATGCTGGAAATCTCTGAACAAACGTCAATTCGAGCTGCAAAATGGTATATCGTTTGTCAGGACAAAAATCGACACCTAAATAGCACGAAAGGTCTTAATATTGACAAAGAAATTGGGCGAAAGGTCTTAAAATCGACACACTAATGGGGCAAACATCTTAAAATCTGAAAACTATTGGGGCTAAACATGAGGGAGAAGGGGGTCTAGAAAAACGACCCATCTCCCCTAATTTTATATTGGGGACTTAGTCTGATTTTGCCATTTTCGAGCAATGCATTATAGTTTGTCCTATAGCCTAATAAATACGCCTTCCTAGACTACCTTCAAACTAAACAAAATACCTACATTTATCTACAGAAATATGTCTTGCCTCAGGCCGATTTCTTGTAAGTTACAGGTTCGCTATCGCTCGTCCAGAAAAAAAATCGACACCTGAATGGATTGAAGCGTCTTATTATCGGCAAACTAGTGGGATTGCAACGTTTTAAACCCTCCAAACTAAAGGAGCGAAACAGAGGAGACCTATAAAGGCTACTGTTGATAAATATATACATAGATAGACAGATAGATGGCCAGATAGATAGATATATAGATAGCTGGATCGACAGATAATAAGATAGATATAGATATATAAATAATGATGTTCCGACCATGACCATACTTAAGCTTGCATGGTATTTATCTTCACCTTTCATCAACTGCACTCTCTCTCTCTCTCTCGTCACTCAGACATTCTTACTCTCTCTCTCTCTCTCTCTTTCTCTCTCTCTCTAACCCATCTGTCCCCTACTAACGTCCTAATCCTGCCACGGACATTAGTTCCAGGGCAGTAGTTCCCTTTCCAATGTTCCCTTACCCACTCTAAACCACTGTTTGGACACTTGATCCTCAGTGTTTTGGAGGACAAGCAGCCTAGAAGGGTCACTAGACCTGTTGTTGCTTGATTTCCTTTGTACTCCTTTGTACTCTCTCGTCACTCGGACATTCTTACTCTCTCTCGTCACTCAGACATTCTTACTCTCTCTCTCTCTCTCTCTCGTCACTCGCACATTCTTACTCTCTCTCTCTCTCTCGTCACTCAGACATTCTTATTATCTCTCTCTCTCTCTCTCGTCACTCGGACATTCTTACTCTCTCTCTCTCTCTCTCTCTCTCGTCACTCAGACATTCTTACTCTCTCTCTCTCGTCACTCGGACATTCTTACTCTCTCTCTCTCTCTCTCGTCACTCGGACATTCTTACTCTCTCTCTCTCTCTCTCTCTCTCGTCACTCGGACATTCTTACTCTCTCTCTCTCTCTCTCTCTCTCTCTCTCGTCACTCAGACATTCTTACTCTCTCTCTCTCTCTCTCTCTCTCTCGTCACTCGGACATTCTTACTCTCTTACAGCGAGGACCGAGGACAGCCATGAACATAAATGTAGATCCGACAAGAACCAAAAATATTATTAAGAGCGTTCCGTGAGTTCTAAAATAACAAATTTAAAGGTTTTCTATGCAAACGCTCGTAGCATACGCAATAAATTTTCAGATTTAGAGGAGCTAGTGTTTACAGAAAATTATGATGTGATTGGCATAACAGAATTTTGGCTCAATACAGAAGATAGAGACTTTTTAGCAGAGTATTCACTTCCCGGTTATGTAATGTTTGAGAAAAGCCGAATAAATCGAAATGGAGGTGGCGTTTTACTTTATATCAAAGAAAGTCTTAACCCTACCCTCTTGTCAAAACCTCAAATTGTGAACGTCGACGCATCTTTTGTGCTAATAAAGAATAATAAAGGTACAAAAATAATACTTGCATTAATATACAGACCTCCAGCTCAATCAGTGCAAACTGACCGAGAAATTTACGAACAAATTGCAGATGTAAGTAACTCACAAGATACCGTAATTTTTGGCGACTTTAATTTACCTGTGACCAAGTGGGGCGATACTCTTACTTCACACTCCGGACATGACTTGTATACGAACTTGCAAGAGAGTTCGCTTTATCAATTTGTTCGAACGCCGACCCGTGGTAATAACGTTCTTGACATTGTACTTGCAACAAAAGAAGAATTAATAGAGAATTTGAATGTTGGTGATGAATTCAGTAACAGCGACCATCGTACGATAACTTTCACTTTAAAGTTTACTAGTAACGAACCAAATAGTAGCATCGAAAAAGTCCCTAATTTCAAGAAAGCAAACTTAAACTTAGAGCTATGTTTAAAGAAACTGACTGGAGCTTTTTAATTCACAATAACGACATAAATACATCTTGGAAGTTATTCGAAGCCACTTACCTAAAAACAGTGCAAGACTGCATACCATCGAAAATACGGCGTCCAGGCCATAATAATAAGCCCAAATGGTGGAATAAAGATATTTCAAACTGCCTGCTTGCTAAAAAATGTGCTAATGATAGATTAAAAACCTCACAAAATGACGAAGAACGGCTGAAATGTGTAGAGCTACGACGCAAAGCCAAAAAGTTAATTAAGCAAAGTAAAAAGACCTTAGAGTTACATATTGCGAATCAAAGTAAAACAAACCCGAAAGAATTCTATAGTTATATCAGAAAGAAAAACGTAGTTACTTCAACTGTTGGACCGTTAGTCGATGAAAATGGAGAATACACCAAAGACGAAGTACAAATGAGTAATGCCCTCAATACCTTCTTTGCATAAGTTTTTACAACAGAAGACCTCAGTGATATCCCTACACCATCGCCGATTCAGATTGATAATTCAGATGTTCTAAGCAATATCACCGTTACAGAGAGAGAAGTATTGAATTGTTTAGATAAACTCAAGGTAAATAAAACGCCTGGACCTGATACAATCTCGCCTAGAGTTCTAAAGGAAGCTAAGGATGAGCTCTCCAAACCACTGACATTACTATTCAATAAATCCTTGCAGTCTGGAACACTGCCCGATCAGTGGAAGCTAGCCAACGTAACACCGATATTCAAAAAAGGCAGCAAATCCCTACCCAGTAACTATCGTCCAATTAGCTTAACCTCAGTTGTATGTAAAATGCTAGAAACGGTCATACGAGACAGACTCGTAAATCACTTAGAGGAAAATAACATACTTAAAGATACTCAACACGGCTTTCGTAAAAAACGTTCCTGTTTAACAAACCTCTTAGACTTCTTCCACGATATCCTCAACCTCCACGATGAGAGTAAAGCTGTAGATATTATATACCTTGATTTTCAAAAGGCCTTTGACAAAGTTCCCCACAAACGTTTACTGCTAAAACTAAAAGCGCATGGAATACAAGACGGTGTGTTGAAATGGATAGAAAATTGGCTCAGCGACAGAAAGCAAAGAGTAGTCATAAACGGTAAGGCATCTAAATGGACCAATGTAAGTAGCGAGGTACCCCAGGGATCGGTACTAGGACCAATTCTCTTTCTAATTTACATCAACGACATAGATGAGGGTCTCACCTGTACAATCTCAAAATTTGCTGACGATACAAAAATTGCAAATAGCGTACTCTCAAAAGAACAAGTTGACGATATGCAACACAATCTAGATAAATTGTCATGTTGGGCCCAAATTTGGCAAATGACTTTCAATGCGGATAAATGTAAAGTACTACATATCGGATACCTAAATGAGAAAGAAAACTATTCGATGAATGGCACTCAGCTTAAGAATGTAAGCAGAGAAACCGATCTGGGAGTAACAATATCGAGTAACCTAAAACCGAGTCAACAATGTTCAGAAGTTGTTAAGAAGGCAAACAAAATAATTGGCTTTATAGGCAGGCCATTTGAGCATAAATCCAAAGAAGTTATCCTAACCCTTTACAATTCCTTAGTCCGCCCTCTTCTGGAATACTGCGTTCAATCCTGGTGCCCTTATTACCAAAAAGATATAAACAAGCTAGAACGAGTTCAACGTAGAGTTACCAAAATGATACCTAGCCTAAAGAACAAACCATACGAAGAGCGTCTTAGAGAATTAAATATATTTCCTTTAACCCAGCGCAGATTAAGAGGTGACTTAATTCAAGTGTTCAAAATCATCAAAGGCATCGACAATATGAACTGTAGTAAGTACTTCACTATCGACCAATCTAATTACACGCGGGGGAAACGGTTGCAAAATTATTGGTCAATCTTTTAACTCACACGAATCTAAGAATTTCTTCTTCAATCGAGTTGTCAACTTGTGGAATGGGCTTCCCCGAAACGTTATAGATTGCATCACCGTTGATTCATTTAAACTCCGCCTAGACAAATATCTCGCATCAAACCCGCGACTGACTGCGTTTGTAAATGACTAACTTTATTTTATCCCCCCCTCAGTTACTAACCCATCTGTCCCGTACTAACTTCCTAATCCTGCCACGGACATTAGTTCCAGGGCAGTAATTCCCTTTCCAATGATCCCTTACCCACTCTAAACCACTGTTTGGACACTTGATCCTCAGTGTTTTGGAGGACAAGCAATCTAGAAGGGTCACTAGATCTGTTGTTGCTTGATTTCCTTTGTACTCCTTTGTACTCTCTCTCTCGTCACTCGGACATTCTTACTCTCTCTCTCTCTCTCTCGTCACTCGGACATTCTTACTCTCTCTCTCTCTCTCTCTCTTCGTCACTCAGACATTCTTACTCTCTCTTTCGTCACTCGGACATTCTTACTCTCTCTCTCTCTCTCTCTCGTCACTCGGACATTCTTACTCTCTCTCTCGTCACTCAGACATTCTTACTCTCTCTCTCTCTCTCGTCACTCGGACATTCTTACTCTCTCTCTCTCTCTCGTCACTCAGACATTCTTATTATCTCTCTCTCTCTCTCTCTCTCTCTCTCTCTCTCTCTCTCTCTCTCGTCACTCAGACATTCTTACTCTCTCTCTCTCTCTCTCATCACTCAGACATTCTTATTATCTCTCTCTCTCTTTCTCTCTCTCGTCACTCAGACGTTCTTACTCTCTCTCTCTCTCTCATCACTCAGACATTCTTATTATCTCTCTCTCTCGTCACTCAGACATTCTTACTCTCTCTCTCTCTCGCTCTCGTCACTCAGACATTCTTATTATATCTCTCTCTCTCTCTCTCGTCACTCAGACATTCTTACTCTCTCTCTCTCTCATCACTCAGACATTCTTATTATCTCTCTCTCTCTCGTCACTCAGATATTCTTACTCTCTCTCTCTCTCATCACTCAGACATTCTTATTATCTCTCTCTCTCTCTTTCGTCACTCAGACATTCTTACTCTCTCTCTCTCTCGTCACTCAGACATTCTTACTCTCTCTCTCTCTCTCTCGTCACTCAGATATTCTTACTCTCTCTCTCTCTCTCGTCACTCAGACATTCTTACTCTCTCTCTCTCTCTCTCTCTCGTCACTCAGACATTCTTACTCTCTCTCTCTCTCGTCACTCAGACATTCTTACTCTCTCTCTCTCTCTCTCTCTCGTCACTCAGACATTCTTACTCTCTCTCTCTCTCTCTCTCACTCGAGCCCGACGCGCCAACCCGCCAACAGCACTTCGCTCTCGCTGCTCGAAATCTGACCATAACTTGAGTACTCCATTACTCATCCCCTTATTTGTTTGCATGAGCTGTAGCTAAGCTCTAGCTTAACTGCCCTGTAGTTGCTTTGCATGTAATTTTGCTGTGTTTTTGACTAATAAACGTTTGTTTATCGAGACTGCTTTTGTTTACATTTGTACCGGTTAGTGACGACCGACGCTCTAAAGTAAACAAACTATTTGCTTGTTTCATATTATAAAGTTCTAGCACTTATTGTAGATATTTTAGCCCTCACTGTAGTTAAGTGCTTAGCAAACCACCCAGTAGTTATCTTGCATGACATTGTACGTTTTGACTGATAAACGTTTGTTTTTCAAAATTCTATTTGTCAGGTTAGTAGAGACGCCGCCGATACCAGCGCCACCTGTGTACCCATAAACAAACCCTCTTCTTGTATTTTATATATCAAAGTCTAGCCAATACTGTACTTGGTTGAACTTTTTTATCTTGGTTATCTATATAAATCGCACACACTAACATTTGTCAAGATAGTTTTAATATTGGGTTAGAATAATTTAGTTACTGTAATACTTTTTGATAGCCTATTTATTAATCGCATTTCAGATACTTGTCACCATAATAGGCCTCTCACACTCTTGCCAGGGATATTACTAACTCCATTATTATTATTATTGTGTCGACCACTGTATAAACTAATATACAGGCTTTAGCCTAACTGTGTCATACTGCTAACATAATTTTATTTTTATTTTCAGGCATAAAATTGTGTTCTATTGCTAACATATTCTTTTTGTGATCAACATATTCTTTTTGTGATTTACAGGCATTAATTGTACCATATTGCTAACCAATATTTTTTGTTACTGTACTGTATACTGCTTTCCAGTGTTCTCACTAGGCTAAATTAACCCTCTCCCCTTTTTTTCTCCCAGAAAATTTTGTAACAAATTACTAGTCCATTTACAATTTTCAGGCTTTAACTGTGTCATACTGCTAACATCAATTTTTTTTTTTCAGGCATAAATTGTGTTCTATTGCTAACATATTTTTTGTGATTTACAGCCATAATATTCTTTTTGTGATTAACATATTATTTTTGTGATTTACAGGCATTAATTGTACCATATTGCTAACAAATATTTTTTGTTACTGTACTGTATACTGTTTTCCAGTTTTTTCACTAGGCTACATTAACCCTCTCCCACTTTTTTTTCCAGTAAATTTTGTAACAAATTTCTAGTCCATTTGTGATTTTCAGGCTTTAACTGTGTCATACTGCTAACATAAATTTTTGTTTTTTTCAGGCATAAATTGTGTTCTATTGCTAACATATTTTTTGTGATTTACAGGCATATTAATTTTATCATATTGCTAACAAAAAATTTTGTGATTTTCAGGAATTAATTGTATCACATTGCTAACATACATTTTTTGTGATTTTCAGGCTTTAATTGTACCATTTTGCTAACATAAATTTGTGTGATTTTCAGGCATATTGTGATTATATCGTCATGGCGCCGCAACGAACCTGCACGAGTTGTTCCGGTAAATTTGGCCCTACCATGTTTGTTGATACTGATATCCAAATTTGTAGATTTTGCCAGCTCCGAGAGAAGATTGCGGATGAATTGAATGCAGCTCACCGCAAGATCGATGCCCTGACTACGAAGCTTGAATCCCTTCAAGAATTTGCCACACTCAACGTAGGAGTGCCCTCGGCCCAAGAAACCACTACTATGTCAACCGCCATTCCAGTGCATACAGTACCGGTACCCACACCAGCAGCTACCTTAGATGTTGCAGATAATAATAATGACTCTACTCTCACTCCCCCCCAGGACAACTTTCAGTTAGTGAGAAACAATGTCCATCCCAGTACCAGTACCAGGAAGGTCATCCCGACAACATGCCAAAACCGCTTCAAAATTCTGGCTATTGACAAGGAAGAGGAAACGGAAGAAGTTCGGCTTGTGGGCGACTCCATGGTCCGTGGCCAACTAACCGAGTTCTGCGCCAGGGCACCCAGGACCAGAAAGCGATTCTGTATCCCAGGTGGCGGCGTGGACGACATTGTTGCGGCTCTGGAAGAGGTTTCCAGGCTCGCCCCCGCAAGCACTACGTACATCATCCACGTTGGATCTAACGATGTCCAACGGACGCGGTCAGAGGAACTACTTTGCAAGTACCGGCGGCTGATCAGGTCCTTCAAGGAAAAATCTAATAGAATCTTAATTTCAGGAATTGTTCCCCGGATTGATGTAGAAAACAGATTCTACAACATAGCTACCAGTACAAATCGCCGACTAGCCAAACTCTGCAGGGAGGAGAACATCGGCTTTGTCGACACGTGGGATAATTTTTACTATGATAAATCTTTGTTTTCAGGAGATGGTGTACATCTCAATGAAGTAGGAGCTGCACGTCTTGGTCGTCTGCTGAACGATGCAGTCAAGGATTTCCGTTCAAAAAACGGGGTCAACCAGACCCAAGACAGGGTAGTGTAAGTCAAATACGAACTGAAAATTCAGACAATGCACAATCAGTAACATCCAACTCTAATACTCTTAAGGTGTTTTATGTAAATGCTCGTAGCATACGCAATAAATTTTCAGATCTAGAGGAAATCGTGTTTACAGAACATTATGATATAATCGGCATTACAGAATCTTGGTTAAATACGGAAGACAGAGACTTTTTAGCCGAATATACGCTTCCTGGTTATACAATGTTTGAGAAAAGTCGGATCAATAGAAATGGAGGAGGAGTTCTGTTTTTTATAAAGGAAAGTCTTAATCCCGTCTTAATGTCAAAACCTCAAATTGCGAATATAGACATATCTTACGTACTATTAAATAATAAACGAGGAACTAAAATAACACTAGCTTTATTATACAGACCCCCATCTCAATCAGTGCAAACTGACAGTGAAATTTATGAACAAATTGCAGAAATAACTAACATACAAGATACCGTAATTCTTGGCGATTTCAACTTACCCGTGACTAAATGGGGCGATATTCTTACTTCACACTCTGGACACGACCTCTATGCTAACTTGCAAGAGAGTTCACTTTTTCAATTTGTACAATCTCCGACCCGTGGTAATAATGTGCTTGACCTTGTACTCGCAACAAAAGAAGAATTAATAGAGAATTTGAATGTTGGTGATGAATTTAGTAACAGCGACCATCGTACGATAACTTTCACTTTAAAGTTTACTAGTAACAAATCAAATAGCAGCATTGAGAAAGTCCCTAATTTCAAGAAAGCAAATTTTCATAAACTTAAATCAAAACTTAAAGAAACTGACTGGAGCTTTCTGACTAACAATAACGACATAAATACATCTTGGGAGTGTTTCACAACCACTTACCTTAAGGCAGTGCAAGACTGCATACCATCGAAAATACGGCGTCCAGGCCAAAATGATAAGCCCAAATGGTGGAATAAAGATATTTCAGACTGCCTGCTTGCTAAAAAATTTGCTAATGATAGATTAAAATCCTCACAAAATGACGAAGAACGGGTGAAATTTGTAGAGCTACGACGCAAAGCCAAAAAGTTAATTAAGCAAAGTAAAAAGACCCTGGAGTTACATGTTGCGAATCAAAGTAAAACAAACCCGAAAGAATTCTATAGTTATATCAGAAAGAAAAAAGTAGTTACTTCAACTGTTGGACCGTTAGTCGATGAAAATGGAGAATACACCAAAGACGAAGTACAAATGAGTAATGCCCTCAATACCTTCTTTGCATCAGTTTTTACAACCGAAGACCTCAGTGATATCCCTACACCATCGCCGATTCAGATTGATAATTCAGATGTTCTAAGCAATATCACCGTTACAGAGAGAGAAGTATTAAATTGTTTAGATAAACTCAAGGTAAATAAAACGCCTGGACCTGATACAATCTCACCTAGAGTTCTAAAGGAAGCTAAGGATGAGCTCTCCAAACCACTGACATTGCTATTCAATGAATCCTTGCAGTCTGGGACTATGCCTGATCAGTGGAAGCTAGCCAACGTAACACCGATATTCAAAAAAGGCAGCAAATCCCTACCCAGTAACTATCGTCCAATTAGCTTAACCTCAATTGTATGTAAAATGCTAGAAACAGTCATAGGAGACAGACTCGTAAATCACTTAGAGGCAAATAACTTACTTAAAGATACTCAACACGGCTTTCGTAAAAAACGTTCCTGTTTAACAAACCTCTTAGACTTCTTCCACGATATCTTCAACCTCTACGATGAGAGTAAAGCTGTAGATATTATATACCTTGATTTTCAAAAGGCCTTTGACAAAGTTCCCCACAAACGATTACTGCTAAAACTAAAAGCGCATGGAATACAAGACGGTGTGTTGAAATGGATAGAAAATTGGCTCAGCGACAGAAAGCAAAGAGTAGTCATAAACGGTAAGGCATCTAAATGGACCAATGTAAGTAGTGGGGTACCCCAGGGATCAGTACTAGGACCAATTCTCTTTCTAATTTACATCAACGACATAGATGAGGGTCTCACCTGTACAGTCTCGAAATTTGCTGACGATACAAAAATTGCAAATAGCGTACTCTCAAAAGAACAAGTTGACGATATGCAACACAATCTAGATAAATTGTCATGTTGGGCCCAAATTTGGCAAATGAGTTTCAATGCGGATAAATGTAAAGTACTACATATCGGATACCTAAATGAGAAAGCAAACTATTCGATGAATGGCACTCAGCTTAAGAATGTAAACAAAGAAACCGATCTGGGAGTAACAATATCGAGTAACCTAAAACCGAGTCAACAATGTTCAGAAGTTGTTAAGAAGGCAAACAAAATAATTGGCTTTATAGGCAGGTCATTTGAGCATAAATCCAAAGATGTTATCCTAACCCTTTACAATTCCTTAGTCCGCCCTCTTCTGGAATACTGCGTTCAATCCTGGTGCCCTTATTACCAAAAAGATATAAACAAGCTAGAACGAGTTCAACGTAGAGTTACCAAAATGATACCTAGCCTAAAGAACAAACCATACGAAGAGCGTCTTAGAGAATTAAATCTATTTCCTTTAACCCAGCGCAGATTAAGAGGCGACTTAATTCAAGTGTTCAAACTCGTTCAACGTAGAGTTACCAAAATGATACCTAGCCTAAAGAACAAACCATACGAAGAGCGTCTTAGAGAATTAAATCTATTTCCTTTAACCCAGCGCAGATTAAGAGGCGACTTAATTCAAGTGTTCAAAATCATCAAAGGCATCGACAATATGAACTGTAGTAAGTACTTCACTATCGACCAATCTAATTACACGCGGGGAAACGGTTGCAAAATTATTGGTAAATCTTTTAACTCACACGAATCTAAGAATTTCTTCTTCAATCGAGTTGTCAACTTGTGGAATGGGCTTCCCCGAGACGTTATAGACTGCAGCACCGTTGATTCATTTAAACTCCGCTTAGACAAATATCTCGCATCAAACCCGCGACTGACTGCGTTTGTAAATGAATAACTTTATTGTATACCCCCCTCAGTTACTAACCCATCTGTCCCCTACTAACTTCCTAATCCTGCCACGGACATTAGTTCTAGGGCAGTAGTTCCCTTTCCAATGTTCCCTTACCCACTCTAAACCACTGTTTGGACACTTGATCCTCAGTGTTTTGGAGGACAAGCAGCCTAGAAGGGTCACTAGACCTGTTGTTGCTTGATTTCCCTTGTACTCCTTTGTACTCCTTTGTACTCCCCTTAAGGGGGTAGTGGTTAGTTTTGCCTTTAAGGGGGTAGTGGTTAGTTTTGGCTCTATCACACACCGCTAACACACTCAAGCTTTGCCTTTAAGGGGGTAGTGGTTAGTTTTGGCTCTATCACACACCGCTAACACACTCAAGCTTTGCCTTTAAGGGGGTAGTGGTTAGTTTTGGCTCTATCACACACCGCTAACACACTCAAGCTTTGCCTTTAAGGGGGTAGTGGTTAGTTTTGGCTCTATCACACACCGCTAACACACTCAAGCTTTGCCTTTAAGGGGGTAGTGGTTAGTTTTGGCTCTATCACACACCGCTAACACACTCAAGCTTTGCCTTTAAGGGGGTAGTGGTTAGTTTTGGCTCTATCACACACCGCTAACACACTCAAGCTTTGCCTTTAAGGGGGTAGTGGTTAGTTTTGGCTCTATCACACACCGCTAACACACTCAAGCTTTGCCTTTAAGGGGGTAGTGGTTAGTTTTGCCTTTAAGGGGGTAGTGGTTAGTTTTGCCTTTAAGGGGGTAGTGGTTAGTTTTGGCTCTATTTATAAAGTTATTCATTTATTTTGTAGTTTGTTCCCTAGACCTCCATCAAGCCTATTACACCCCTTTGACCACCCTTTCAGAATAAATTTGCGCTTTTTTTGGTAGAAAATATGTCCCGGCCAATGGCCGGTTCCTCTTAAATTACAGACTCGCTATCGTTCGCTACGAAAAAAAGGAGACCTAAATGGCACGAAAGGTCTTAGAATTTACAGAAATAGGGCGAAAGTTCTTAAAATCGCCAAACTAATAGGGCGAAAGTCTTAAAATCTCAAAAGCAATGGGGCTAAACATGATGGAGAAAGGGATCCAGAAAAAAACTCCCTCAAGTGGAAATCTCCCCTTGACCCTATTTGGTGTGAGGCGGGTCTTTTTGGACTCTTCCAGTTTCACTCCGTTATTTCGGAGATTTTAAGATGTTTCACTTCATTTGTTTTGCGATTAAAAAACACTTCACTGTAATCTGGTGTATATTTTTTATCTAGACGAGAGATAGTGACCTCACCACCACTCCCCCTCTCTCTCTCTCTCTCTCTCTCTCTCTCTCTCTCTCTCTCTCTCTCTCCTGGGGTAATATAAGTAAACACAAAACAAACAAAATAAAAGTAGGTTAACTATCAGTAGTAAACATAATTTCCCAAATTATTTACTATAACTTTCTTTTAGAAATTGTTTCATTATACTGGGCACCTTTTTTTCTCAGATATACTGTATATCATGCTATGCAACTCTATGGAGCACACACACACACACACACACACACACACACACACACACACACACACACACACACACACACACACACACACACACACACTCTCTCTCTCTCTCCCTTTTTTTTTTTTTTTTTTTTTTGAGGACCTTCGCTTCTCTTATCTGCTTTCAGAGTCCGGGCACTTTTTGATCCCACAGTAAGAGGAAATTAACCGGATTTTTGTAAACGTTTGGTCTCATGGTTCTCTGCCATTAGTTAATTTTTATAGAAGGTGGTTTTTAATATAATTCTCTGAAGCTATTGCTGACAAATGTTGTTTAATCTTAAAGTGATTTATTTCATTTCTAAGACGTTTGGTCCATTACTCTGGTGTCGATTGCATTGACCTTTCGCCTCATTTATTTGACAATCTTTAGACCTTTCGCATTCTATTACCTAAATAATATAAAATAAATACTAATAAATAATAATGAAAAATATAAAATAAATACGTACTAATAATACAAATAATAATAATACAAAAATAGAAATAAATAAAAACTAAATGCTATAAAATTACTATCATATATACAGATTTTCCCAGTCAGAGGACATTAACCTGCCACTTATAAATAGATTTTCATAATTGCATCTGGTAATTTTATTGTTATTATCTTTTGAATTGCCATCTAATGTGTTTTATTGCTCAAGTTTCGTATCATTTGTGTATCATGGTTCACTTAAATTAATTAGCTGTCTATAGTATACAGTTATTTTATTTATCTAAATCATTTAATTTCCCACCTGTAGGATATTACCAATCGTTTTCTTTTTAATGTCTGCATTTAACGCCTGCCGAGATCGGAACCTCTCCGGGTGGTCAGGGGCCGGCGGAGTGCTGGAGCGACCTTGGTAACCCTGGTCTCTGGGTCTTCTCCTGGGTGACCTGGATGTGTGAGAATTTGTGTTTTTTGTCTGTGTTTATTTTTTTGTTTTATGTTGTTTTTGTGTTTTTCCCTGTTCTTGCTCTGTCTTGAGTCGGCTACCCCCAAAATGGGGATTGGGCCTGAGCATATAGATAGATAGATAGTTTTCTTTTTAATGTTAACGTACCGGAGACGTCTTTATAATTTTATGCTAGCTATAATTTGACGATTGTGTGCAGCTTAAGAAGGATCTGTGGTAGTATAAAGGGTTAAGGGAGATGGTTCGAAGCCTGTTAATTGCTGGAGACCCTTTTTAAATTGAATACAATCATGTAATAGTAGCCATAATATATTTAAAAGACGTCGCCGGTAGATAAGGGGTTAATGTGTCTGCCATTAGTTCATTTTTATATCTGGCATTGTTAGCCTTATATCTTAATGTGTCGTTTTTTGTTTTTTGTCCCTCTTCTTCCTCGTGTTTACCCCTATTGGATTTTAGATTTTAAGACGTTCAGCCCATTAGTTTGGCGATTTTAAGACCCCAATTTGGTTGACAATAATAAGAACTTTCGTGCCATGTTGAGGTTTTTCATTCTCTCTCTCTCTCTCTCTCTCTCTCTCTCTCTCTCTCTCTCTCTCTCTCTCTTTCGTCCCTAATCGCGTTAAATCCTTCACCCAGAAAGACTTAACGTAATTTGTTGAGTTATTATTATTTCGTTTTCTGTTTGTCTCTCGGGGTAACTTGCAGGTCTTGTGAGAGGCGTAATGTAATTTTTATAATGTCTCGCTGCTTTTTCTTTGTCCAGGGTAATAACTTTCTCTAGCTGAGCTGGGAAGAAAGATGCAGTGTTCTGGCGAAAAGTTTAGGGGAATAAGTAAATTAATAAATATATAATATATATATGAATTATAATATATATATATATATATATATATATATATATATATATACTGTAAGTTACAGCCAAATTACCCTCCGTTCCTCTAAATCCGCCAATAAGTTTTTGAGATCTCCTTTATACCACCACACAGCGACCAACAACCACATACAGTATACGCTCCACCAATCAGAGGACCCAGAGAGCTACCCCCCCCCCCACCAATCAGAGGACCCAGAGAGCTACCCCCCCCCCCACCAATCAGAGGACCCAGAGAGCTACCCCCCCCCCCCACCAATCAGAGGACCCAGAGAGCTACCCCCCCCCCCACCAATCAGAGGACCCAGAGAGCTACCCCCCCCCACCAATCAGAGGACCCAGAGAGCTACCCCCCCCCCACCAATCAGAGGACCCAGAGAGCTACCCCCCCCCCCCACCAATCAGAGGACCCAGAGAGCTACCCCCCCCCCCACCAATCAGAGGACCCAGAGAGCTACCCCCCCCCACCAATCAGAGGACCCAGAGAGCTAACCCCCCACCAATCAGAGGACCCAGAGAGCTACCCCCCCCCCCCACCAATCAGAGGACCCAGAGAGCTACCCCCCCCCCCCACCAATCAGAGGACCCAGAGAGCTACCCCCCCCCCACCAATCAGAGGACCCAGAGAGCTACCCCCCCCCACCAATCAGAGGACCCAGAGAGCTACCCCCCCCCACCAATCAGAGGACCCAGAGAGCTACCCCCCCCCCCCACCAATCAGAGGACCCAGAGAGCTACCCCCCCCCCCACCAATCAGAGGACCCAGAGAGCTACCCCCCCCCCCCCACCAATCAGAGGACCCAGAGAGCTACCCCCCCCCCCCCCACCAATCAGAGGACCCAGAGAGCTACCCCCCCCCCACCAATCAGAGGACCCAGAGAGCTACCCCCCCCCCACCAATCAGAGGACCCAGAGAGCTACCCCCCTCCCACCAATCAGAGGACTCAGAGAGCTACCCCCCTCCCACCAATCAGAGGACCCAGAGAGCTACCCCCCCCCCCACCAATCAGAGGACCCAGAGAGCTACCCCCCCCCCCCACCAATCAGAGGACCCAGAGAGCTACCCCCCCCCACCAATCAGAGGACCCAGAGAGCTACCCCCCCCCCACCAATCAGAGGACTCAGAGAGCTACCCCCCTCCCACCAATCAGAGGACCCAGAGAGCTACCCCCCCCCCCCACCAATCAGAGGACCCAGAGAGCTACCCCCCCCACCAATCAGAGGACCCAGAGAGCTACCCCCCCCCCCCACCAATCAGAGGATCCAGAGAGCTACCCCCCCCCACCAATCAGAGGACCCAGAGAGCTACCCCCCCCCCCACCAATCAGAGGACCCAGAGAGCTACCCCCCCCACCAATCAGAGGACCCAGAGAGCTACCCCCCCCCCCACCAATCAGAGGACTCAGAGAGCTACCCCCCTCCCACCAATCAGAGGACCCAGAGAGCTACCCCCCCCCCCCACCAATCAGAGGACCCAGAGAGCTACCCCCCCCCCCCACCAATCAGAGGACCCAGAGAGCTCCCCCCCCCCCCCCTCCTCCCCCTGATTGGTCTCTAATTGGCCAACTTGTACACCATTATGGGGTCTCGGCTAAATGGTTCTCTATTACTTTTATATTTTACCATTATTATCGATTTGTTTTCCCCGAGCTGTGTCTCCCCCCCCCCCCCCCAGATCCCTTTCAATCTCAAAACCGCCTTCCCCCCCCCCCCCATTCAACCAAATGAAACCGCATCCTAGAATCCCTTCACGCTAAATTTGTAAATGTTTTGGTACAAGTGTTCCGGCCAAAAGCTGATTCCCCTTAAGCTGACAGGCTCGCTATTGCTCGCCAGAAAAATATCAAAACCTGAATTTGCCGAATTGTCTTAAAAAGTCAAAATAATGCATACATTTGACTCCAACGAATCTTGAATTTGGCTCTCTTTCACTCTTTCAACTTTGGGAGGGGCGCTTGTTACAGGCAGCCTTGCCTTTTGTCTCCTTCATACACATAGAAAAGATTTAAGCAGTCTGAGATCGCTAAAATAATGAGGTGAAACATGATGGGAGGATAGTGGTAGTGGTTGGGGTGGTGGGAAAAAAAAAAAAAAAAAAAGTGGGGTGGGGTGATTATCCCCTCCCCCCTCTCTCTCTCTCTCTCTCTCTCTCTCTCTCTGCCTCTCTCTGCCTCTCTCTGCCTCTCTCTCTCTCTCTCTCTCTCTCTCTCTCTCTCTCTCTCTAATTGTCCAACTTGTAAACAACCATCAGGGCTTCTCGGGACGGTGGTTCGGTAATAACCATTTTAACACAATTTTTGATGTAATTATTTTTTTCCTTCTGATAACTTGCTGCTCGTTTGATCCTGGTTATTATCGAGAGAGAGAGAGAGAGAGAGAGAGAGAGAGAGAGAGAGCGAGAGCGAGAGAGAGAGAGCTACATAGATACACAGACCACACAGACCTCAAGGTCCTTACTAGGCAGTCTGGCACTCTGACCTCGGGACAGTACAGTGCTCTCCCCGTGACTCCTGAATTGCCGTGAATAGTGAAAGTCGCAGGTGGGCAGGCGGCCTGTCTGCCGCTAGTCCAACACCATTTACCCTTAAAAACAGGGACAATGGAGACTAGTAATGTGGAAGCCAGTGCTCTGCTAACAGAAGGGCACAATAACACCCAGGAGAAAGACTTTTATGAAACGGACACTGAGATGGAGTGCACCCAGGAACCATACACCCAAGTGACTAGTAGGAGCGAGAAGCGGAGAAGAGGGAACCAAACGAGGCTCAATACAAGAGCAGCGATGAAGAAGACCCAATATACGGTAAGAAAATTAAGAATGGTGCGAATCAGACGAAGGATGAAGAAAGGAGAGTGACGACACGTGGAGAGAAGCAGGGTGAGGAAGCAGCGCGTGGAGAAGAGAGAGGAGATGGGGACGTGGAGAGGCTAGGAGAGGGGGCAGCACAGGGTGAGGTGAGACCAGGAACTACCGACGATATGGCAGGGAAGCGGCCTAGACTTCTCTTCCCCCATGATTTGAAAATGAACTTCCAAGAGAAAGTACTGTGGGCGGTCAAGCTAGGGAGGGAGCATAAATCCTTCCTACCACTTCTCAAGGAAGGAAAACACAGACCCTACCTGACTGTGGGGAGCAAAGAAGCAGTAGAATTATTAACAACAGAGGGGTACAATGGAGTCACACTCAAAGTTCCTGACGACAGCGAGAAATACACCAAGGTAATTATATTCAACTATCCGGTGTGGCTTGACCCTACGTATATCCTGGACGATTCACGATTTGTATGGGCAAAGCGCAATCAAATAAAAGGGGAAGACCGATCACAAATAGTAGCGCTTGTGAAAGGGGAATTGCCCGAAAAAATATTTGTGACAGGCATAGGTAACAAATATTTAGCTCCATACAAAGAACAGGTCGACCTATGCCTGAACTGCAGTAGATGGGGACATAAAGCTTGGTCCTGCCAGGCGGATGCAAGGTGCAGATTTTGTGGTAGAGGACATCCCTCTGCCAAATGTAGAGACAAAATAAATAATAACGTTAGAGTGGTGCCTTACTGTTGTAACTGTGGGGGGGAACACAACGCGCGGTCTTTCCAGTGTTCCAAGAAACCTGGGAGTAACGGTGGCCGTGACCTTGGCCGTGACATATCCCATACACGCTACCAGGAGGGGGAGACATACCAACACCAGGGGGGGTCCCATCAACCACGCTACCATCAACCACCGCCGCCACCTGATCACGAAAACCCATGGATTGGAGGAAGACTTTCTGACCCAAAGACAGGAGCAATACCAAAACAGCTTCCTCAAACACAAGGGTCAAGTGGTAGCGACCATGAAAGGAGGAGACCAGGGGTACCAACAGCTGACGACCGAGACCCCTCAGCAGCCAGCCACAGTAGCAGTACCAACCCCACACAGGTGAGCCAACTTAACCACTCAGAGGAGGCCAGGTGGCAGGAAACAAAGGAAATGTTCAAGTTTATCCGTGAGTTGGGAAATAGAATAGAAAACTTAGAAAAAACAGTAAATAAAATTACAAGAAAAACAGTAAATGGCGACAACAAAGTGGGAGAAAGTAAAGTGGAAATCATAAGTCCAGAAAAACAAACTAACACCAGAAATCAGAAAATGAAGGAAACCAAAACCCAGGACAGTAAGGTAACTACAGAAAACGGAACAACTTGTGAAGTAAATATAAAAGGGAAAGAAGTGAAATTGAAACTACATAAATTTATGGAGAATGGGCTAAGCAGCGTAGGACAAATTCTTGCAAAAAACGGCAATAATGAAGAAATAAAAATAAAAGTGGTAGAGGGGTGGACAGAAATCCAAGCATGCTTAGATAAGTTTACTAAATATATGGAAGGGCTGACTATTGGATCAATGGACATTGATCACCATAATGGATCATAAACATCTAAACATAATATCCTGGAACGTGAATGGCTTAGGTGGTAGAATGCACGATGTTCATTATTATGTAACAAAGTTCGACACTGACGTAATTCTTCTCCAGGAAACTGGGGATAGGAATGGTAGTATAATAAAACTCAATGGGTATAAACTATATCAATTATTTTCAGATGATAATATAAGGGGAGTTTCCACATATGTAAAAAATTCCATACCCTCAGAATTAATAGAGGCGCCCATGAAATCAGAGGGGATCGAAACAGTCTCAGTAAAACTATATTTAAAAGAAGGGACCCTTAATATCGTTAACGTATATATATCACAAAACTGTTTTCATGCCAGTGCTCTGCCTGATAGTTTGTATAATGGGGTTACTCTTGTCGCTGGGGACTTAAACGCTAGATATAATGAATTTGAATTCGACGGGAAAATAAATACGAATGGTAGAAGATTTTATCAATTTGTACAAGATTACCAAGACATTAAATTACTAGGATCGAAAGAAGCAACCCATATTAAGGGAGGGAGACTCGACTACGCTTGTATACTAAATGGACAAGGGCTGGATGGAAGCTGCGTAGTAGAGGCTGAACTACTCAGTGATCATTTTGCTCTTGATATTAAAATTCCACTAGGGAAACTAGCTTTCGGGGCCAATAGAAAAAAACTAAGGCTTCCAAAAGACGATATACAAAACTTTATTGAATATATTAAAAAATGGTACAGTAATTATCATCCTACATCAATTGAATCTTTCTATGATGACATGATTAAAGTTATAGAAACCTCATTAAGCCGTAATGTTCAGACGACAAAGAAAAGAAAACGGCCGAACAATAATAAATATGCCCACGATAAAGTCCTCCAAGGTTGGAACAAAATGCTCAAGGTCGCGCATAGAAAATGGGTAAACGATGGAAGGGAGGACGAAGCAAAAAACACGTTGCTGGAGACAGCAAAAATTTGCGGGGAGGCTAGAAAAGAAGTTAGAAGGGAGTATTGGACGAATTTTACAAATAATATCGGAAATAGTAAAAATATAGGTGATATTTGGAAAGAGGTTAAAAAAGTTAAAGGAAAGAAAATCGATAATGTGGCACACCCGACTCCTGAAAAATTCGCTAACGAGCTAATGAAGAAATGGTCACTCGCGTCAAGCAAAGACAGTATACCTCAGGAAATCAAAGAGGCAGTAAATAAATGGGAAGGGCACAGGAGAGAAGTAATTATGAACGCTTTAAATACAGGGGATAACACTGATGTAATGTTTACTAGGGATGAACTACTTCGAGCTATTAAACATGGGAAATGTACAGCCCCTGGGGAGGACGGAGTAACCTATGATATATTAAACTGTTTGGCAAGCATTGATAATGGTCCACTACTTGATCTATTCAATATGAGTTATCAAGAGGGTCGATTACCCCGAGCATGGAAAACTGCTATCATTATTCCTATCCCTAAGCCTGGAGGAGGATTTAGGCCAGTCTCTTTAACATCTTGTTTTTGCAAAATGATGGAAAGAATGCTTTTAGAAAGATTGCAATATGTTATAGGAGGTAAATTAAGTAATAATTTATATGGGTTCATCAAAGGTAAAGGAACTACTGATGCCGTCATCAAGTGCCTATCACACGATACTGACTACTGCAGGGCATTTGTCGATCTCAAGGGTGCGTTCGATAAAGCCAACGGAGAAATTATACTGCATGAACTAGCAGGTATGGGGGTGTCAGGAAGGATGCTTCATTGGATAGGAGACTATTTACATGGCCGAAGGGCTAAAGTCTCTTATCAAGGAGCATTGTCTGAAGAAGGTAGTTTGGACTTAGGGACACCACAGGGTGGGGTACTAAGTCCAATGTTGTTCAATGTACTATTGAATAGACTTGCAAGTCTAAAATTAGCCGATGGGGTTAAAATTAGAATTTATGCAGACGATATTATGCTACAAAGCAAAACGGTTGATAAAATGCAACAGGCGCTGACTAAATTTGGGAAGTTAACACAGGAACTAGGATTAATAGTAAATGAAGATAAAACAAAATTTCAATGTCGAGCAAGAACTGACAAGCAACTAACAATAAATAACATGAATATAGAAAGAGTAAATAGTTATAAGTACTTGGGTATGTATGTGGGTTATACAGCAGAAGCTAAAGAAGCTGAGGTGAATTATATAACTACACAATGTAAGGCACGAATGCAACCCTTGAGAGCCTTAGCTTGGAGTGGTAACGGTGTCGGTGTTCCTGTACTAAAAATGATGTACATTAGTACTATTAGGTCAGTCATTGAATATGCCAGTCCTGTCCTTTTTTGCCTTGATGAAGGAAGGTTCGATAAACTTGAAAAAATACAAAACGAGGCTATGAGAATTATTTTAAACTGCCCAAAAAATGCAATGATTGATGCAATGAAGCTTGAAACAATGCTACCGAGCATTAAACATAGAGTAGAACAAACTAATATTGTAGCAGCAATTAGACATGTAAGATTAAAAGGTGGCAACGAACTACTGAAAGACATAAAGGACTGCATGAATAATACTCGCACCTTCTGGAGACAAGGCAAAAAAGGATATATGAAACATTTGGTGAACAAAATACAACATTATGATTTAATAAACAACTGTATTAATTACGAAAATGAACAACCTGTCCCACCATGGGAGGAGAAAGACGTAATTTTAGATATTATGCCATTATAAAAGAAAAAGAACATGTATAATACAATAGAATTAAGAAACATTTATGAAGAGAGAATAAACAAAATGTACACTGGTAAAGTAGCACATGTTTATTGTGATGGGTCGGTAATGGAAAATGGTAGGGCAGGTTGTGGGATTTTAATTAGAGATTACATGCAAGACTCCAACATGTGGCTAGAAACAGAATATAATTATAGGCTAAGCGATAATATATCATCAACTCAGGCTGAATTGTATGCGATATTATATGGACTTAAAGAAATCGAAGGAGGAGAAGGGGATGTAAGCTTCTTTGTTGACAGCAGAGGGGCTCTGGACTCCCTAAACTGTAAAACACCAGTATACGAAAATATTGTTATCCAATGCCGGAATATTGTACATCAACTCCAATTAAAAGGGAGAAAAATTGTGTTTTCATGGATACCATCACATACAGGGATTAGCTATAATGAAAAAGTTGATATAATAGCTAAAAATGCTACTGAAAAAATGGAAATTTATGTACAATGTACCCTATCTTTGAAACAGGTAATAAACAAAATAAAGAAATGTCAAGAAGTAAAAGAAGCTAGAGATATCGAGTGTAAGTATATAGCCAGGCCTAGTGCCACCATGCATCATTACAGAGAGGTGGTAGATAAAACTAAATTCAATTATGATAAACAGTAAGAAAAAACTATGTATAGTCTGTAATATTGGTTTCAACAATAGGAGTTCACTTTTACAATGCAACAGTTGTAATGAAATTGTTCATAACCGATGTACTTACGTTAACAGTAGAAACAAAGTTGAATGTGTTAAATGTAGGAACTCAGCTGTACAACATCGCGAAACCATTTGTTTTATTTGTGAATCACTCATAACACGACGTCAGAAGATCCAAAACTGTGTAAAGTGTAAACAGGTAGCTCACATGAAGTGCATCTCTAAGAAGACCAACAGTGATGAACGGGAATTCCTTTGCAATAAGTGTGCCTTGCATTCATTACCGAATATTAATGTAAATGATCCAAGTATTAACAACTCAGAATCCAGCCAGGACACATTCAAAATCAAAGATGAATACAGAGTGTTCACCAACAAAGGGCTCCATCTTATCCACATTAACGCCAGATCAATGTACCATAAATTGTCAGAAATAAACTTGTTAGCTAATAAGACCAAAGCTTCAATAATTGCAATCACAGAAACCTGGCTGGATTCAAGTATAAACGATGGTGAAATAAACATTCAAGGTTTCAACATGGTTAGGAATGATCGCAATAGGCATGGGGGAGGAGTATGTCTGTATGTAAAAAACAACCTCACACACACAACTAGGACCGACCTCCATATAGAAAATCACGAAGCTCTGTGGATCGACCTACACCTGCTGAGGACAAGACCCATCACAATTGGGGTATGCTATAGGCCACCAGCCGACACACAATTCTTGACCAAATTTGAACGAACTTTGTCATCACTAGACCCTCGAAATGAATCCATCATACTAGGGGATTTTAACCTGTGTTACAAACAACGAAATGATAGGCTTGTACGAGAATATAGGCATATACTGACAATGCACAATCACAAACAACTCATCACAACCCCCACACGTATCTCTGAGAACACTGCCACAATATTAGACCACATAAACTGTAACAGAGAGGACAAAATATCCCAATCAGGGGTTATACAGACTGGGATAAGTGATCACTTCGTCACATATTGCACACGGAAAACCACAAAAATTACCCTAGAGAATCACAAGATTATCAAAATAAGGTCACTCAGAAACTACAATAAGGAAACATTTCTGGACATTTTATGGAATACAGACTGGTCTCCAGTGTTTGGAAGTACAAACGTTAATGACGCATGGGTTGGCTTCAGAACCATCATCACAAACATCCTAGACGAAATAGCTCCTCTGAAAGACATACGAATTAAAGCAAGGTCAGACCCATGGATCAACAATGACATACTACACCATCTGGAACACAGAGACAATCTGTTAAAAAGGCTAGCGAAACATAGACAGGATCAAGGTCTGAAACATGAGTTCAACAGGGCCAGGAATAAACTAAGTAGGAAAATGAAATCAGCGAAAAATAATTATTTTCACAATAAGGCAGAGGAATATCAGAATAACCCAAAGAAACTATGGAGGCACCTAAAAACAACAGGCTACAGCAACAAGACAAGGGATTCGTCTAACACTAATATTGCTCTCACCATTAATGATCAGGTTTGCCACGATAAACGAAAAATTTCAACCTACTTCAACTCCTTCTTCACTTCCATAGCAAACACACTTGCACAGAACCTACCTCAACCTCTCAATAAATACACGACAACAACGGCCACCTTTCGTAATTTCTACAGAGATAAAGACATACACCCGAACACATTTAGATTGCAAAATGTTACACCAAAATACACTTTTGACGAGCTGTCTAACCTAAATGTACATAAGAGCACAGGACCAGACAAAATTCCTGCCAAATTTCTACGAGATGGAGCCATTGGTATAGCAGGCCCCCTAACCCACATCATCAACTTGTCAATTAACACCAACACAGTACCTGCTGAACTGAAGGAAGCTATTGTAACCCCTCTATTCAAGAAAGGAAATAAACTAGAAGTTGGCAACTACAGACCAGTTAGCATATTATGTATTGTTTCTAAAATCCTTGAAAGAGCGGTATACACCCAAATTGAACACTACCTCAAACAAAATGATCTATTCTATAAGTTTCAATCAGGTTTCAGATGCATGTACTCGACAGACTCCTGTCTCATCCACTTAACGGATCACATTCGTAAAGAAATGTCTAAAGGTAACTACACCGGTATGGTTCTTCTTGATCTACAAAAAGCGTTTGACACAGTAGACCATGATATCCTATGTAATAAACTACAAGCTATGGGCATAGGGTCTGTGAACTGGTTTAAATCTTATCTTAGTGGTAGAACCCAAAGAGTCAAAATTGATGATAATATATCTGATCCGATGCCAATTAACTGTGGGGTCCCGCAGGGAAGCATCCTTGGTCCCTTACTCTTTCTCTGTTATGTGAACGACATGGAACTGAGCGTCTCATGTAAATTATTACTGTATGCAGACGACAGAGTGCTTCTGGTTTCAGGAAAAGACCCAATAAGTATTGCCGCTTCACTTTCCAAAGAACTAGCATCATGTAGTGAATGGCTAGTGGACAATAGACTATCTCTTCACCTGGGCAAGACGGAAGCCATCTTATGTGGAACAAAACGCAAACTGAAAGACATTGTGGGCTTCTCGGTCAACTGTAATGATATTCCTATAACAACAGTGTCACAAGTTAAATATCTCGGACTGAAACTGGACGCGAGTTTGTCAGGTGAAACAATTTTGGAATCTATCCTGAGTAAGTGTAGAGCACGTATAAAATACCTGTATAGACAGGTGGGATGCTTGCCCGCGGCGACCAAAAAGACCCTCTGCCAAGCGCTTGTTCAATGTCATTTTGACTATTCTGTGTCATCCTGGTACTCTGCATCATCTAAATCAGCACAGCACAAACTTCAGGTCACTCAAAATAAAATGGTTAGGTTCATGCTGAAACTAGGACCCAGATCACATGTTGGCCAGGAACAACTTCAGTCACTAGGTATGCTCAATGTCTCTGACAGGGCCAAACAAATGAGGCTAACTAATGCCTTCAAAATTTTCTATGACAGAGCTCCAGAGTATCTACAGAATGATTTTGTTAAAGCAAATGAGAGGAGTGGACATAATACAAGAAACATGATGTTTAATTTTAAGGTCCCGAGAATCCAAGGACAGGGTAAGCAAACATTCTTCTTCACTGCCATCAAAGACTGGAACGACCTACCCCAGTCAGTCCGTGAAAAGAGAACACTGTATTCCTTCAGACGTAGCCTGAAGGAACACCTGAACCGGACAGCTGCGAGAAGGGAGCACCAAGCTTATGTCTACTACTAAATACGACATAAGAGATAGACAAAACAAACTGAAATGATTACTGATTACGGATTACTGATATTTACTATAGGATGTAAGGTATCTTAAAATAACCCCCTAGAAATACTTTCTCTAAAGTATCTATTTCTTTATCCTCCCCTTTTCCCCAGCTAACCTAATCCCACAAGGACCCCAATGGAAATACGCCTAACGGCCTTATTGGGCTATCCTTAGTTGGAATTATGCAAGGCTGGTACATGTCATATTTGTAACAAACTATGTGGTACCAACTCTGTAAATTGCTGACTGAATAAATATTATTATTATTATTATTATTATTAATTATGGGAATGTTACAAGTAAGTGGAAAGATTCTGTATGTACTAGGTTAAGACTAGGCTACAAATATTACTGGGAATTAGGCATTAATACTGCAGAGAAGGATAGGAGTTGTAGGCTGTGCAATAGGCCAAGATCTCACACCCTTCAACATTATATACTGCAATGTATAACTTTAATAAAATATAGAAATAATACAATTGAAAATGTAACTAAACAGATAATATGGATGTTCAACAGTGGAACTATGTACAACCTTTTAAAAGAATGTAAAATTATAAAACATATAATTTGATGTGTAGCTATGCTCTTCAACTAAACACATGTACATTCTAGTGGTGCCTTACAGGCCACCCTGGGTCAGCGAACCTACGCTCCCTAACCATACAGCTGTATTGTCCTCAATATTCTCGGCTAATGGCTTGATGTACAAGTACCTCCGGATATGCGGCACATCCCTCCCGGAGGACTACTTGCACCTTCCCTCCGAATATTATTTTATGGAAATAAAATAATATGAATCTGAATCTGAATCTGTATGGCTGTATGTTTTGGGTGCTGGGGTCTGGTGACTGGGTCACGCCGGTTAGGGTCCCTCTAGGATGTTTAAGGAGGGATTAACACGGTCGGGGCTCAGTTGGGGGTCTTGTGGGACAGCATGCGTGTTTAAAAAAACAAAACACAATCTGATCAAGGTCTATAACGGGGACTCATATATTTTAGATATGTCTTTATTATAATACTGTATATACTAAACTTAGGTAGTGTTAAAATTAATCTTCAATATCAATGTATTACTCATCTAACTATATATGTAATGACATAGTTTAAGCAGAAATAGGGTGAAGATTGCGTATGCACCTTCGACCTTTTGAGATAATGTAACTATGATACTTGTGTAACATTTGTACTTTTCTCAATAAAACAATCAAATCAAATCAAATCTCTCTCTCTCTCTCTCTCTCTCTGCCTCTCTCTCTCTCTCTCTCTCTCTCTCTCTCTCTCTCTCTCTCTCTCTCTCTCTCTCTCTCTCTAATTGTCCAACTTGTAAACAACCATCAGGGCTTCTCGGGACGGTGGTTCGGTAATAACCATTTTAACACAATTTTTGATGTAATTATTTTTTTCCTTCTGATAACTTGCTGCTCGTTTGATCCTGGTTATTATCGAGAGAGAGAGAGAGAGAGAGAGAGAGCGAGAGCGAGAGCGAGAGAGAGAGAGCTACATAGATACACAGACCACACAGACCTCAAGGTCCTTACTAGGCAGTCTGGCCTTACAAACTATATATGTATATATGCATATACAGTATATATATATATACATATATATACACCGGTACATACATATACACACACACACACACACACATATACACATACATACATACACACATACATACATATATACTGTATACATACTGTACAGTGCACACACATACACATACATACATACATACATTTTTTTTTTTTTTAGAGAGAGAGAGAGAGAGAGAGAGAGAGAGAGAGAGAGAGAGAGAGAGAGAATTGATGCGACTACTATAATACTCCATAATAATAGGCACACCAGATATTAATGGGCAGTTCTGTCCATTCTTACTTCTGTCCAATCTCAGTTCTGTTCATTCCCAGCTCTGTCCAATCCCAGTTCTGTCCAGTTCTAATTATGTCCAATCCCAGTACTACCCATTCTAATTATGTCTAATCCCAGTACTACCTATTCTAATTCTGTCCAATCCCAATTCTGTCCATTCCCAGTTCTACCTATTACAATTATGTCCAATACTAATTCTGCCAAATACTAGTACTGTTCATCATCAGTACTGTCCATCCAAGTGCAGTCCATTACCAGTTCTGTCCATTCCTATTTCCGCCTATTCCTAATTCTAGCCTATTCTCTCCATTCTTAATTATGTCTGTTACCAGTCTGCCTTCCTCCTGACTTTTAAACATAAACACAAACACGCTCTCTCTCACACTAATGTTCTCGCTCTCGCTTCCCCCCCCCCCCCCCGCTTCTCTCTCTCTCTCTCTCTCTCTCTCTGGGGGCGGCATCTACAAAAACCCTTTTGTTTACATTTCGTCGAGCATAATTTTCTGACTATTTTTGTTTTGCCTTGAGTATAATTTGGTCCTTTCAAAGCAAATGACACCGATTATTATTCTAAGCCTAAGAAATGCTCTTAGTATATTTCCCTTTTTTCCAGCTGATGTTTGCCCCCATGTTCTTCTTATCTAGGGAAGTTACCGCTCTTGATATGACCCCGTTTTCTTTTCGCATGGTCTTCGTTTTCTTTCCATTTTCACTGATTATTCTGGGTAACCCTTTCAGTTCGGTGGCGCCGTTTTGTCCTTTAACCCCTTCTGTACCGGCGACGTCTTTTTAAGTTTATTCTGGCTATATTTATACGATTTTATGCAGTTTAAGAAGTTTAACCCGTACAGCCCCAGCGACGCGCCTGGCGCGTCGGCGATGTATGTAACGCACAGCCCCAGAGACGCGCCTGGCGCGTCACCCTAATTGCGCCGACCGTAACCTCAGGTGCAGCCACTCAAGAGGGCTCAGATTTGTATGGGAACTGTGTACGTATCCCACGCAACCGTGCCGATGGTTGAAAACTCTCAAAGTCCACGTGCGTGTGCGTGAGCGCACAATAACCTGGTTTTTTGGGGTAATTGCCTTCAATTTTTTACTCTTGTAAAATACGTTTTCGGGGGCTCTGTAGGACCATTCTTTAAGCTTTTTGAGCGGTTTTTCATGGTTTTTCCTTTATTCCTAACCCATTCGCTATTGTTTCTGGAATAAAACCATTTTTTGAAAACCGGCCGGGTTCTGGTGAACAAACATTACAAAACTAGCCGGGGCTGGACGGGTTAAGAAGGATCAGTGGTCAGAAAAATGGTTAAGCGAGATAGTTCGAAGGCTGTTAATGGCTGGAGGCTCTTTTTAAACTGAATGAAATCGTTCAATAGTAGCCAGAATAAAGTTAAAAGGACGGCACTTGTTGCAGGCAGATTTGTAATTTTGTCTCCTTCAATCACATAGATAAAAATCTTCCAGACAGAAATTGCTCGCAAATATTGACAGAACAATCGCTTATGTGACACCGCCATATATTCTGGCTAACAATAGTCGATGTTATTCAGTTAAAAAGGACCATTATATTTAAGATGGCATATAGATGTGTGTGAATTTTGTGTTTTGTCTGTGTTTGTTCATTGTTCTGTCTTGTGTTTTGTGTTTTTCTTGTGTTTGCTCTGTCTTGAGTCGGCCACCCCAAAGAAAATACAAAAACAAAAAAAATCATAAAATAGAGTAAAATAGAAAATAAAAATAACAAAATAGGAAAAGTGGGGATTGGGCCTGAGCATATACATACATACATACATACATACATACATATTGATATATTATGTAACCCCTTCGAGGCCTAGAGGTAGAGTATAAGCTAAAGAAAATCGTTTAATGGTATCCAGTATAATATGATAAATGCGTCATCCTGATGAAAGGGTTAATTTGTCCTTGCGTCTTTATATTGTATTTTCGTACGCATTTACTTATATTGTATTTTCGTACGCATTTACTTATATTGTATTTTCGTACGCATTAACTTATATTGTATTTTCGTACGCATTTACTCATTTTCATGTTAAATTTATCATTATAAATATTTATATTGCATTCATTAATATTTGTTTATATATATTGATAATATCTTCATTATATAATTAGGCCTACATTATTATTATTATTATTATTATTATTAAAATTACGATTATTAGTATTATTAGTATAATTTATATTATTATTAGTAGTAGTAATAGTAGCAGTAGCATTTCTATTGTTATTACTATTTTAATATTACAGCTAAACAATGTATTTTTATTATTTTCTTTTGTTTTCGTTCATTAGTACTGGCACCATTATTACTGTTGTTTTTGCTATTTGTTACTTTGTTTTCCTTCTCCACGGCAACCATCTGACCCCAATGGCCGAATTTCTGGGCTTCAAAAATCCCCGGGCCAGTCTCAAAACGGCTTTAATTAAAATAGTTTTAATTGCAAATCTTGCTAGGAAGTTGGCTGTCTGGGAAGAGCAGAGCAGAGCAGAGCAGAGGAGAGAGAGAGAGAGAGAGAGAGAGAGAGAGAGAGAGAGAGAGAGAGAGAGAGAGAGAGAGAGAGAGAGAGAGAGAGCAAAGCAGAAGGGAGGAGGAAGGAGCGAAAGCAGAGATATTGGAATGAGATGAGTAACAAAAGAGTACAAAGGAAACCAAGCAACAACAGATCTATTGATGCTTACGAGGCTGCTTGTATCTAACCTATCTAGTCAATGTGGAAGAAGACAAATTATATATCGGGAGGCTATTCATTTGTACAAGCAATTAAGAGCGAGATATTTATCAAGTCGGCTATTGAACCATTGAACAGTACAACATTCAATAACAGACTCTCAAATACACACACACAAGTACACATATACACACCTTTTGTTACTATACGCAGCATTAGGAGATAACAAATATATATCACCCACACACACGCCCACACACACACACACACACACACACACACACACACACACACACACACAAGTAAACGTATACACACACATTTTGTTACTATACGCAGCATGTCGAGATAAAGTAAATATAACTCACACACACACACACACACACACACACACACACACACACAAGTAAACATATAAACACACAATTTATTATACGCAGCATGTGGAGAGATAAACAAAATATATATCACCGTCCCCTCCCCCCCCCCCACACACACACACACACGCCTCAGGTCACAGACAGAATTACAAATCATAAAATAATATGAATGTCCGAAACTGACAACCGCCCCAAAAATACCCTCATATCTGACATGAGTCACTAAATATTTAAATACCTCCAGACATACGCAAAAATCAAAATATAGAAAATATCCAAACATCCAATACTTTTCATTCCGCAGCAAATTAGAGGATTAAAAATAGGAAAACTAATGATAAAAATTGTAAAATGATAAACAGAAATAAAAATAAAAGTATTTTTCCGCTCGGTCAAATAAGCAATCATGTGCAGCAGAAGTGATGTTTATAAGGTGAATTTCGAATATATATAAATACCAATAGTCCCTTAACCCCTTCAGTACCGATTCTGGCATTTATTTGACGATTTTGTTCAGCTTAGGACGGACGTTTAGTAATTAAGAGGCTACAAACTATCTCAATTAACTCTTTTAAGGGGAGGTTTTTAGTTTGGTCCCTAGATATCCTTCAAGCTTAAGATTACACCCCCTTGAGCCCCTTTCAAGATAAATTTGTACATTTTTCGGTTGAAAAATGTCCCGGCTGAAAGCCGGTTCCTTTTAAACTACAGGCTCGCTATCGCTCGCCAGGATAAAATCAACACCTAAATGGCCCGAAGTCTTAAAATTGATAGAAATGGGTTAAAAATTCTTAAAATCGACAAAATAATGGGGCGAACGTCTTATAATTAGAAAAAAAATGGGGCTAAACATGAGGGAGAAAGGAGTCAAGAAAAAAATCCCTCAAGTGGAAATCTCCCCTTAACTACCACAGATCCTTCATAAGCTCTTTTCCAATCGTCTAAATATAGCTGAAATAATACAACAACCATTTCCGGTAGCGAAAGGGTTAAGGGGGGATGGGCCGATTTTTTTTTTTTTTTTACCCCACTTTTCCTTCGTGTTTAGCCCCATTTGTTTTTAGATTTTATGACGTTCGGCCCATTCGTTTGGCGATCTTAACACCTTTCGCCCCATCTCGTTGTCAAATTTTAGACCTTTAGTGCTATTTAGGTGTCGATTCTTTTCCTGGCGAGCGATAGCGAGCTTGTAATGACAAGAGGAACCGGCATTCGGCCTGAAAAAATGTCTACCGAAAAATTTAAAAATTTATCTTGAACCCCGTTTGTCTAAGTTTGGTGGAAGTCTAGCAAGGAAACTTAAACATACATGAATACATAAATTAATAGAAAAAAACAAAAAACAAAGCCACTAGCCCCGTAACCCCTTAAGGACGTCTTTTTATTAATTTATGGCAAGTATTAGACGATTTTATTCAGCTGACGAAGGATGTCCACTAATTAAAAGGCTACAGACTATCTCCATTAATTCTTTTAGCCACCATATACCTTTCCTAAGCTTCCTAAAATCGTCTAAATAAAGCTAGAATGACATTAATAAAACGTCAATGGTACAGAAGGGGTTAAAGTTTGTATATTATTATTATTATTATTATTATTATTATCATTATTATTATTATCATAATGTTTATTATTATTATTAATTTTATTATTAGTATTATCATGATATATATTATACACACCTCAACCCTTTCAGTACCGGTGAAGCTTTTTATTATTCATATATATTGATTTATCCTTAGTCCAGCCTGTCACTAACACTCTCTTACTTTATCTCTCTCACTCTCTCTCTTACTTTATCTTTCTCACTCTCTCTCTTACTTTATCTTTCTCACTCTCTCTCTCTTACTTTATCTTTCTCACTCTCTCTCTCTTACTTTATCTTTCTCACTCTCTCTCTTACTTTATCTTTCTCACTCTCTCTCTTACTTTATCTTTCTCACTCTCTCTCTCTTACTTTATCTTTCTCACTCTCTCTCTCTTACTTTATCTTTCTCACTCTCTCTCTTACTTTATCTTTCTCACTCTCTCTCTTACTTTATCTTTCTCACTCTCTCTCTTACTTTATCTTTCTCACTCTCTCTCTCTTACTTTATCTTTCTCACTCTCTCTCTCTTACTTTATCTTTCTCACTCTCTCTCTTACTTTATCTTTCTCACTCTCTCTCTTACTTTATCTTTCTCACTCTCTCTCTTACTTTATCTTTCTCACTCTCTCTCTTACTTTATCTTTCTCACTCTCTCTCTTACTTTATCTTTCTCACTCTCTCTCTTACTTTATCTTTCTCACTCTCTCTCTTACTTTATCTTTCTCACTCTCTCTCTTACTTTATCTTTCTCACTCTCTCTCTTACTTTATCTTTCTCACTATATCTACCTCTTTCACTCTTTTTTTTTCTCTCTCTCTCTCTCACTTTCACTCTAACACACTCACTCTCACACGCTCTCTCTCTCTCTCTCTCTAGGCCAGACTGTCTAGTAAGGACCTTGAGGTCTGTGTGGTCTGTGTATCTATGTAGCTCTATGTAGCTCTCTAGTGACAGTATCAGGGCCATCTGGTGGTGAGAACTGACACTATCTCCTGCATTGTCTTATCCTTAGTCCAACCTGTCACCATCATTCTCTCTCTCTCTCTCACTTTCACTCTGACACACTCACTCTCACTCTCTCTCTCTAGTGACAGTATCAGGGCCATCTGGTGGTGAGAACTGACACTATCTGCCTGCAGTTGTCTTATCCTTAGTCCAACCTGTCACCATCATTCACTCTCTCTCTCTGTCTGTCTGTCTCTCTCTCTCTAGTGACAGTATCAGGGCCATCTGGTGGTGAGAACTGACACTAGCTCCCAGTTGTCTTATCCTTAGTCCAACCTGTCACCATCATTCACTCTCTCTGTCTGTCTGTCTCTCTCTCTCTAGTGACAGTATCAGGGCCATCTGGTGGTGAGAACTGACACTATCTGCCTGCAGTTGTCTTATCCTTAGTCCAACCTGTCACCATCATTCACTCTCTCTCTCTCTGTCTGTCTCTCTCTCTCTAGTGACAGTATCAGGGCCATCTGGTGGTGAGAACTGACACTATCTCCCTGCAGTTGTCTTATCCTTAGTCCAACCTGTCACCATCATTCACTCTCTCTCTCTCTGTCTGTCTGTCTCTCTCTCTCTCTCTAGTGACAGTATCAGGGCCATCTGGTGGTGAGAACTGACACTATCTCCCTGCAGTTGTCTTATCCTTAGTCAAAGGAGTACAAAGGAGTACAAAGTACAAAGGAAATCAAGCAACAACAGATCTAGTGACCCTTCTAGGCTGCTTGTCCTCCAAAACACTGAGGATCAAGTGTCCAAACAGTGGTTTAGAGTGGGTAAGGGAACATTGGAAAGGGAACTACTGCCCTGCCACTAACGTGGCAGGACTAGGAAGTTAGTAGGGGACATATGGGTTAGTAACTGAGGGGAGGATAAAGTTATTCATTTACAAACGCAGTCAGTCGCGGGTTTGATGCGAGATATTTGTCTAGGCGGAATTTAAATGAATCAACGGTGCTGCAGTCTATAACGTTTCGGGGAAGCCCATTCCACAAGTTGACAACTCGATTGAAGAAGAAATTCTTAGATTCGTGCGAGTTAAAAGATTTACCAATAATTTTGCAACCGTTTCCCCGTGTGTAATTAGATTGGTCGATAGTGAAGTACTTACTACAGTTCATATTGTCGATGCCTTTGATGATTTTGAACACTTGAATTAAGTCGCCTCTTAATCTGCGCTGGGTTAAAGGAAATAGATTTAATTCTCTAAGACGCTCTTCGTATGGTTTGTTCTTTAGGCTAGGTATCATTTTGGTAACTCTACGTTGAACTCGTTCTAGCTTGTTTATATCTTTTTGGTAATAAGGGCACCAGGATTGAACGCAGTATTCCAGAAGAGGGCGGACTAAGGAATTGTAAAGGGTTAGGATAACTTCTTTGGATTTATGCTCAAATGACCTGCCTATAAAGCCAATTATTTTGTTTGCCTTCTTAACAACTTCTGAACATTGTTGACTCGGTTTTAGGTTACTCGATATTGTTACTCCCAGATCAGTTTCTCTGTTTACATTCTTAAGCTGAGTGCCATTCATCGAATAGTTTGCTTTCTCATTTAGGTATCCGACATGTAGTACTTTACATTTATCCGCATTGAAACTCATTTGCCAAATTTGGGCCCAACATGACAATTTATCTAGATTGTGTTGCATATCGTCAACTTGTTCTTTTGAGAGTACGCTATTTGCAATTTTTGTATCGTCAGCAAATTTTGAGATTGTGCAGGTGAGACCCTCATCTATGTCGTTGATGTAAATTAGAAAGAGAATTGGTCCTAGTACCGATCCCTGGGGTACCCCGCTACTTACATTGGTCCATTTAGATGCCTTACCGTTTATGACTACTCTTTGCTTTCTGTTGTTGAGCCAATTTTCTATCCATTTCAACACACCGTCTTGTATTCCATGCGCTTTTAGTTTTAGCAGTAAACGTTTGTGGGGAACTTTGTCAAAGGCCTTTTGAAAATCAAGGTATATAATATCTACAGCTTTACTCTCATCGTAGAGGTTGAGGATATCATGGAAGAAGTCTAAGAGGTTTGTTAAACAGGAACGTTTTTTACGAAAGCCGTGTTGAGTATCTTTAAGTATGTTATTTTCCTCTAAGTGATTTACGAGTCTGTCTCGTATGACCGTTTCTAGCATTTTACATACAACTGAGGTTAAGCTAATTGGACGATAGTTACTGGGTAGGGATTTGCTGCCTTTTTTGAATATCGGTGTTACGTTGGCTAGCTTCCACTGATCAGGCATAGTTCCAGACTGCAAGGATTTATTGAATAGTAATGTCAGTGGTTTGGAGAGCTCATTCTTAGCTTCCTTTAGAACTCTAGGCGAGATTGTATCAGGTCCTGGCGTTTTATTTACTTTGAGTTTATCTAAACAATTCAATACTTCTCTCTCTGTAACGGTGATATTGCTTAGAACATCTGAATTATCAATCTGAATCGGCGATGGTGTAGGGATATCACTGAGGTCTTCTGTTGTAAAAACTGATGCAAAGAAGGTATTGAGGGCATTACTCATTTGTACTTCGTCTTTGGTGTATTCTCCTTTTTCATCGACTAACGGTCCAACAGTTGAAGTAACTACTTTTTTCTTTCTGATATAACTATAGAATTCTTTCGGGTTTGTTTTACTTTGATTCGCAATATGTAACTCTAAGGTCTTTTTACTTTGCTTAATTAACTTTTTGGCTTTGCGTCGTAGCTCTACAAATTTCACCCGTTCTTCGTCATTTTGTGAGGATTTTAATCTATCATTAGCAAATTTTTTAGCAAGCAGGCAGTTTGAAATATCTTTATTCCACCATTTGGGCTTATTATTATGGCCTGGACGCCGTATTTTCGATGGTATGCAGTCTTGCACTGCTTTTAGGTAAGTGGTTTCGAATAACTTCCAAGATGTATTTATGTCGTTATTGTTAATTAAAAAGCTCCAGTCAGTTTCTTTAAACATAGCTCTAAGTTTATGGAAGTTTGCTTTCTTGAAATTAGGGACTTTTTCGATGCTACTATTTGGTTCGTTACTAGTAAACTTTAAAGTGAAAGTTATCGTACGATGGTCGCTGTTACTGAATTCATCACCAACATTCAAATTCTCTATCAATTCTTCTTTTGTTGCAAGTACAATGTCAAGAACGTTATTACCACGGGTCGGCGTTCGAACAAATTGATAAAGCGAACTCTCTTGCAAGTTCGTATACAAGTCATGTCCGGAGTGTGAAGTAAGAGTATCGCCCCACTTGGTCACAGGTAAATTAAAGTCGCCAAAAATTACGGTATCTTGTGAGTTACTTACATCTGCAATTTGTTCGTAAATTTCTCGGTCAGTTTGCACTGATTGAGCTGGAGGTCTGTATATTAACGCAAGTATTATTTTTGTACCTTTATTATTCTTTATTAGCACAAAAGATGTGTCGACGTTCACAATTTGAGGTTTTGACACGAGGGTCGGGTTAAGACTTTCTTTGATATAAAATAAAACGCCACCTCCATTTTTATTTATTCGGCTGTTCTCAAACATTACATAACCGGGAAGTGAATACTCTGCTAAAAAGTCTCTATCTTCTGTATTGAGCCAAGATTCTGTTATGCCAATCACATCATAATTTTCTGTAAACACTAGTTCCTCTAAATCTGAAAATTTATTGCGTATGCTACGAGCGTTTGCATAGAAAACCTTTAAAGTTGCGGTTTTAGAACTCGCAGAACGTTCTTTCATCGAATTTTTGGTTCTGGTCGGATCTACATTTACATTCATGGCTGTCCTCGGTCCTCGGTCGTTATCCCTGACGGTTTTGAATTTGGGTCGTGTTGGTGGAGATTTATCCAAATTCGCGGTTCTTGACGGATTAGTATTTAATTCCTTTGTAGGTTGCCGTCCTCGCTGTCTTCGGTCCTCCTTCCTGGTTGTCCTGTGCCGAGTCGATTTCTTCTCCGAAAATCCTTCACCGCATCGTTGAGAAGACGCCCGAAACGTGCTGCTCCCACCTGGTTCAGATGAACTCCATCGTCCGAAAACAAATAGTCATCGTAGTAGAAATTGTCCCAGGTGTCGACGAATCCCACGTTCTCCTTCCTGCAGAGGTTTGCTAGACAACGATTTGTGCTGGTGGCTATGTTGTAAAATCGGCTCTCTACACCGAGCCGGGGGACGATTCCTGAGACGATGATCCTTGATGACTTCTCCTTAAACGACTTGATCAGCTGCTGGTACTTTAAAAGCAAATCTTCCGACCGGGTTCGCTGCACATCGTTGGATCCAACGTGGATGACGTACATTGTATTAGCAGGGGCCAGCTTTGATACTTCGTCAACTGCTGCAACTACGTCATCCACACCACCACCAGGGATACAAAAACGCTTCCTGGTCTTAGGTGCCCTGGCGCAAAACTCTGTGAGCTGACCACGTATCATCGAGTCTCCCACGAGCCGGACTTCTTCTATTTCCTCTTCGTCATCTGAGTCTGCGAGTATCTGGAAACGGTTTTGACACTCGGTAATCGGTATGTGTTTCCTGGTCTTGGGGCAAACGTTGTTCCTCACGACACGGAAGTTGTCTTGAGGGGGAAGAGAGTCACTATTTGTATCTTGAGTATCGGATACATCAGCTGAAGTGGCTACTGTAGGCGTTGAATTGTTGGCAGTTGACGTTGGGGCGTTGGTGGCTGCTGGAGTTGCGGTGACAATTGAAGTTTGTGGTACTCCAACGTTGAGTGTTACAAACTCTTGGAGTGATTCCAGCTTCATGGTGAGGACGTTGATCTTGTTGTAGGCTTCATCTAATTTCACTGTAAAATTCTCTCGTTGCTGGCAGAGCCGGCAGTCTTGAAGATCGATAGTAGCAAACATGGACTCACCAAACCTACCGGCGCAGTTCGCACAAGCGCGAGGCATGGTGACAGTCACTTTCTTCAGATCACTTCACTCACTTAAAAAAAACAATTCACTCACTTTAAAACACTTCACTCACTTTAAAAACACTTCAATCACTTCAACCGAAAACAAATATGCTGAAATACGCAGAAATAGGTTATCAGGGGTGATAGCCTAACCGAAAACAAAAATGTTGAGATACGCAGAATTAGGCTTCCAGGGGCGATAGCCTAACCAAAAGTTTTTTTTTTAAATTGAAATACGCAATAATAGGCTACCAGCGTTGAATAGCCTAACCGAAAATAATAAAATTGAAATTCGCAGAAATAGGCTACCAGGTGTGATAACCTAACCTTAAACAAATATATGTATAACAGAATATGTAACTAAATATACAATTCACCAAATAGAGATTATATAAAAATAAAGTGTGACTGCACACAAGGGGTTAATATACTGTGTCAACAGATGGACCTGGTGTCACTGTAGCCTAGTAAAGCAGTAGCCTACTCTTTTTAGATAAAAAAAAG